>JASFAT010003486.1:0-13840 GCA_031353405.1 Baronia brevicornis | reverse complement strand
TCTATCGTTATCGAACGAAGAGCCCTTTCGCTACGATAAATGTGAAAGGAAGGATGGATGAAAAGATGGATGAATGTGAAGGAAGCGGGAAAGGTGTGTCAGAATAGCTGTGGATGGAGATCTGTGGTCTCTGCATAACCCTACAGTGAGACAGGCGTGACTATATGTATGTATGTATAGATAATTGTTTGGTAAGATATTAACGAATTGGATTACAATAGCATATAAAATGTTCCAGTATTTGATATGGGACGTTGGCATGTGATTATTATTCCGATCACATCTTAGTATCTCGAAAAGAATCGTGACGCAATAGTCTGTTATCACTCTATTTCTTTTTGTTCGTAGTCTCGCTGTGTATATTCTGATGTCCCTGTGTAAATTTGTATGTTGGCTTGTAATTATTTGATTCGATACTACAGTATTTTACTGTTCCTTTACTATTAACTAAAGTCGAAACATTATTAATGGAGTCAGGCGACTTTGCGGAAATCTATAACTATATGGACAGTCAAAAGTTTTACTTAGCTAAGATCCGCGACAAGCAAAACAATAACAAAAAATTATTAATGTGTTATTGTTTTGCTTGTCGCGGATCTTAGTTAAGTAAAACTTTTGACTGTCCATAAAGTCGAAACAATCAAATAACAAAATTATACTTTATATCATATATAGGTTTTGGAAAAATGCTAAGCTTATTGGTTGCTTTATTTTTATTTATTTTTTATTTTATTTATTAATAAAATTTACAACACTGAGACGATATTACAAAAATATTTTTTACTGCCAATAAAGGATTTACATAATTTATCGAATAATATTTAAATTTAATTGAAAGAAAAGTTAGTAAAACTTTCACGTTTGTATTTCATATATAAATAAATGAATATATGAATAAAAAATGAATATATAAATCAATGAATTGCAGAAAGAATGCATTGTATCTGTGTGTGTATGTGTCACAGTCTTCGTTGCAAGAGCTGTACACAAATAGAGGTCTTGTAACGAAGCCCAATTTCAGTGGTGAAAGATTAGTACAATCGTGTCATAACATTTCTTTCGCGTCAACGCCGCTGTACGTCGTCGCTATCGATGAGTGTACCCAGTTTGAGTGCCAAGCGACATGTGAATAAAACAACACGAGCTCAATGCTGTATTTTCATCTATTAATTCAATGGTATTTATGAAATACGAAATAAATCCGAGTAATGTGAAGGTTTACTATGCATGTGTTACGTATAATAGAAAAAGAGACAGAGTGATATTCTGTTTTCGTTTCACATCACACCCATCTGTTGTCATGCCTCTGGCGGCCGTAAACGGAAAAGAACAGCGCGACCATTAAGCTGACGTGCCGCTACTACTGTTGTTGCAAGATCTGTATACAAGAATGCGGTGTGTGTACTGTAGCGGTACATTCATAAATGTATAACTAATGCATGAAAACCTTTTATAATATATATATATATATATATATATATATATATATATATATATATATATATATATATATATATATATATATATATATATATATATATATATATATATATATATATATATATATATATATATATATATATATATATATGTGTGTGTATATATATAGTGAGTATGGATGTATGTTTGTTACTCTTTCACGAAAAAACTACTGGACGGATTTGGATGAAAATTTACAGTAATATAGGTTATACATCGGAATAACATATAGGCTACAATTTGTAATGATTTTATGTAATTTTTTTGGTAATATGACGATACATGTCAATTAAGTCGGAAAAAAATCAGGCCTCTGAGCTATCTTAGCGTACGCTGCCTAAACCATTGGAGTTACCCAAATATGATGTACCGTAGGATTGTTTGTCTTGAATAATACTAAATAAAAGTCTGCAACAACATATATCTACCTTTTAAGTGGAAGTCACTATGACCAAAATTGTGAACCATAAATTAAGTAAAAAAATCTGAAAAAGGATCTCTCACGAACCTTAATGTGGCAGAGCATTCCACGCGAACGAAGCCGCGGGCAAAAGCTAGTCTATATATATACACATATATATGTATATATATATACATATATACATATATATATATATATATATATATATATATATATATATATATATATATATATATATATATATATATATAGAGTACAATGAAATGCAAGAATAAATTAATATCATTTTGAAGAATTTTATTTGAAGAAACCCCCTAGAGATCTCGGGTGTCACCGTAAGCAGAACGGCGGGCACCCTACAGTACTATATCGATTGTATTTTCACAGATGGATAGCGGTGACGCAGTTCCAGGCGACGGACGCTCGCCGTGCTTTCCCCTGCTGGGACGAGCCTGCACTGAAGGCTCGCTTCACCATCAGCATCGCACGCCCAGCCAACATGAGCTCCGTGTCCAACATGAATATCGTCGGAAGAAACCCACAGTAAGTGAAGTCCAGAAAACCAAACACCAATGTAATCATCGTCACGAACACATACACACACTAATAGTCCTCTAATACTCTCTCTGTAGTCGCTCCGTCATATCTGAGGATCGTGGCCTTCATTATGTGAGTATCTGGAAAGTATTATTTATTTCCACCGGCATGTCTCTTCGTTAATTATGTGGTGGAATTTGGTGCTTGACAATTCTTTTAGTTGGTCTGTCCACCGGGTTGGTAATCGGCCTCTTGACAATTTTCCTTCCGTATTACCAACCACACATGACTTTTTCCAAATTTTCATCGCCCTTTCTCACAATGTGGCCGAAAGAAAGAGGATGTGCTGGCGACATATGGTGGACAAACGAGTTTTCACTTTTAGCTGTGACGTAATCGAAACATTTGTGCGTTTCGCCGTCCAAGGAGCTCTCAGCGTTCGCTTTAAGCACCAGATACAGTATTTCCCAAAGTATATACACTGTGACTTTTTAATTACCCAAGAAAACTAAAATTCGCGTTTGTAAAAATATGTATGTCAGTAAGAAACATTCAAATAATAGCAAGATTTTTTGTTGTATAATTTTTGGTGTATATTAAGGAGATTTTTAATAAATATTTCATATAAATAAAAAATTTTTTTCTTCGCCAAATTTAATGTATATCGATAACTGAAGATATTACTTAATTTTCTCGGGTGATTAAAAAGTCACGGTGTATAAGTATGGGTTGCAACCCACCAGTGGGTCGCCAGTGAATATTGGGTGGGCCTCGAAAACTAAGACGATACGTCGACCGACTAGGCCAACGTGACCAATGACGGAAGGCTCTCAGTTGCTAACAAGTGTTATCTATTTGATGAAGCTACAAAAGTCCTTCTTCCCTTCCGTGGCTCACACCTATGCGACTATGGATGGTTTTTTGGGTATGATCAATATTAAAAATAAATGAGACCCATCAAACTGATTGTGACTGAACTTAACTAAAATTTAAGTTATGACAAGAAATAAGAAACAAATGCAAGATTCTTATTAAAAAACTATGAGAAAGTAATAAAATTACTCATTAAATAATATTCATTCATAATTATTTACAGTGAATTCCTCAAAGATAAAATATGAATAAAATATTTTGAATCATAATTCTACAGATATATTTGGGATTTTATTAAAGAAGCCTTGTTTTGTAACTTATGAACTAGGTAATTTATAAATTTATCTTTTTCTAGCCTTTATTATCAGAAAAAGTTACATTTATCTATAAATATAATTCATATTATATGTATTTAAACGAATGGATATATCTTTTTAAATAAATAAAACTTGGTTTACCAGAAAAGAGCAAACCTGTTTTAACTTTTAAACCTAAAATAGGTTTATTTAAGTTATTCGTTTGTAAATAGAAATAGTTCTGCTAAATTATGAATATCATAGAAATAGTTCTGCTAAATTGGCTGCCAACCTTCGCTAGTTGGAGAGGCAATCTAATAGGAATAAAAATAGTTTATCAGTGTCTTAAGTTATTTTATACTTTGGATGAAAAGAGTGTAGAATATAAGTCCTTTTAAATTTTACATTTATCGAAGAGTGCATTGTATAGTACCGCTGTTTTCCGTGTCAAGGTTTTCATAACTAGTTCGAGGCTTCGGTGCTGCAGACACAATTCCTTATTCTTTATATGCATTAAATTATGATATGCTATTTAATTTTTTTCTACTAAATTTTATAAAAGCTTTTAGTTTTATAGTTTTCATTATACAGATATATTATATTAACACATAAAAGTGTTATCTATATGTGTAAAAATATATACATACGTATTGGAACAGGTCATAACCCATAATAATAAGTCCAATTACAATTCGCTCAGGTTTGAAGTTACTACTTACGATTCCGGCATTGGTATAAATATATGTTTTGTTTATAGGTATTTATTCTAAGTCTGGCTGACTCATTAATCTGCCTTGAACAAGCGTAGTAGGTTGATTGGAATCCTTTACAAATGGTGAGACGTTCGAGTTCGTGGAGGTTCGAGTTTCTTTTGCTGTTTATTTTCCGTCCAATACAAAATGATTTTAAAGGCTTCATTGTTGGCGAAATTCCATTCGTAATTTCTTATATAAAATGTAATTTGAATGAATTTGGGACATTCATATATAGGTTACAATTATAAACAAAATAAGATTTTTAAGCGTACTGTCAGTATGCCACTTTCTCATAATACAGAACTTATAGAGACCATATATTGGAAGACCTTCGAAAATGGACCCGGACTATCAGGCACATTTTCTTTTTTTTTTAACAGCCTATATATGTCCCACTGCTATGCACGGGCCTCTCAATTTCTGGAGGTACGGACGTTTACCCACCACGCTTGTCCAATGCGGATTGGCGGGGTTACCAGACTCGGCATAAATATGTGTAATTCACTCATATATTTATTCCGATGTGGGGATCCAACCCGCGACCATTGACCCTGCGAGCGGAGGAAAATGGCCCCGCCACTGAGCCAATTAGCCACTATTGTTACTTGCGGATAATTTGATTATCCGGATTTTTTTTAAATGAATAAACAAGTACTTTAATTAAATCACAGGTAGGTTATGGGGAGTATTATTAACAGTGTGAGATGGCAGGATTTGAACTCCTACCCAGCTAGGAGGGACTTAAATTTAGTTTTGGACTCCAATAGGTTGTTCATGGTGGATAAATAAATATTCATTTATAATTATTTACAGCGAATTCCTCAAGGACTACATTTGGGATCACTTTGCGGAATCTCTTCCCATGTCGACATATTTGGTCGCTTTCGCCGTGACCGATTTCGGCAACATGAGTGACAGGAACTTCGCAGTGTGGACGAGAAAGGAAGCGTTACCTTCAGCCGCTTACGCGTTAGAAATTGGCCCGAAGATCTTGAAGTTTTTAGAGGAATACTACAAAATAGATTTCCCCTTGCCCAAGATCGATATGATGGCAGTGCCCGACTTTAAAGCTGGAGCTATGGAGAATTGGGGATTGCTTACGTTCAGGTAGTTTTTTTTATTTTAAACGTTAAGAATTTTGTATGAAAATTGTCTTATTTTAAATGGAGTAATGTAGGTGTATAAGTCTATAGGTAGGTGATATAGAAAATACGATATAGAATTAAGTATAGTTCGTTTAAAAATGGCAATTTGAAATTTACACCATTATTTAAAAATATAAATTGAATACAATTTCGATAAATAAGAAAAAATATTGTAGATGAAGAAAACTCAGAAATTCTAGTTAGGTTCAGATATTTTAATCATAGCCAAGTGAGTTTTTTTACTTTTCAAACAACATTATATAAGTTTTATGTATAAGACCTATTTCATAGATCTTATGTTTATCTATAAAGCTTTATTTGTATGGAATAGGCAGGCGTGTCGCCTGATCCACCACAATAGTGATCCATCCACAATAACATTTGCAAATGCGTTGCCGGCCTTAGATATGTGAGTGGGCTTGTTTTTTATTTAATTACGAAATTATTATAGTGACTTTTTGATTAACTGGCCTCTGACAAATGCAATGCATTTTTAAGCAGAGAAATAACTCGCCACATGGAAAAGTCCCCACCATCTGTATGAGTGGTGATCCAGTACGGCGCATTTTTCTAGAAACTTCATTACACGCACCCTGAGAACCAATAACTTTCAGCAGTTGTTCCGATTCGATAGGGCATTGGAACCTTCAAAAGCCACAACTACACTTTTCTTAAATGCCGGCAACGTTTTTGTAATACCTATGGGTGACATTGTTTATTATTTGAAAAAAATAAACATGTTGATACTATTCTATATTATAACAATACAAAAGTACAATAAATTTCCAACAAACCACATACATTTAAATACACAGTGCCAAAACAGACGAGACAATAGACGAAGTGTACATCGTTTACGCCAGGGGTGTGAAACGATCACTCGTGGCTACCTCTCGACGCTTCATTACCCGCCCCACTGCGTAATTTATCACTCTTGTGTAATTGGGGCGCAGAGCGGACCCCACTTTGTCTCCTCTGTCTTTCAACAATGTCCATACAGATTAATTTTACTTGTATTTGTCCTATGCGTTAATTTATTCGAATACAAATGAAAGTTTGGTTACCTTATGATTATATTTTATTTATATTATGAGATTATATATATATATATATATATATATATATATATATATATATATATATATATATATATATATATATATATATATATATATATATATATATATATATATATATATATATATATATATATATATATATATATATATATATATATATATATATATATATATATGGGAGAGGGTAGGGGAGGGGGAGGGGAGGGTGTTGAGCCTCCGGAACTCAGCCGCTCACCGTACGAAGCGCGGTAGCTAAGCTACCACTCAGACATCGGTATTCTGTGGGAGTGCGGTACTTCCGCGGGCCAACCGGCCCATTCACGCTATAGACAAATATTATGATGTTATTCTTGACATAGTATACGTAGATGTATGACAGTAAAAAATAATATTCAATTATTAATACGACACTGGGTTTTGAGTTCTAATACGTTGGGGTAAAGCAGTCATTTGATCGGCAGATCGCCGAGGTAAGTGGTCGTGTTCAAAAGAGCACACGTTTATCACCCCATTTCATACGTGAATATAACAAAAGAAGAATTACTTCCACTCGGTGAAGTTGTGAGTCGTTGCGGGGTGTGTAACTATTTGCCCTTCAGTGACGAAAGGGATTATGAGTATCGCTTAATTCTTTTCAACGTTTTCCCCTTCTTCCTCGATTTTCTGTACGACACTGAAGAGAATATTGATTATGTCTGACTGTTCTTAGCATCATCGGAATAAATATACGTGTGGCATACAGATATTTATTCCGAGTCTGACAACCCCGCCAATCCGCAATGGTCGAGCGTAGTGGGTTAATATCCATTTTGTCCAAAAATGAGGAGGCCCGTGTTCAGCAGTGGGACATATATGGGCTGTGGTATTTGGTATTCTTACTTAAGGTATCAAAAAGAGGTATTTTTATACGAGATACACTCGTACATACATACATAATTACGTTAGTTGGCATCAAAAGTGAGAAGTAAGAAAAAATGTTTTGTTTTGAGTAACGAATTTTGATAATTAGACCAACGATTTGTATATTGTTGGATTCGAAGATGTTAATGCTGGTAGCCTATTGGCTTTAACAGCTTTATCGTATTCAGGCCAGCCCTGAATACAAGGCAAGGCGGGCAAGTAAAATATAATTGGGAATCTGCGCAAATCGCAGACTCCATCGGCCTGACGCCGTGTCGGAGGTACACATATGTGTGTGTGCTGATTTTAAACTCGTCATGATTCTACGTTAAACATGTAGGGGAGGATTGAACTTTAGTAACTATAGTCCCTATTAGTCCCATAGACCCTAAGGTCTAGGGGGTGAGAACCGACCGGGTACGTGAGAGAATCTCGTGTAAGCGGGCGGTGTAGAAGTGTTCCCTACTCTACGTGCTCGGCTAGAGCCGGGGTGCGTGTGAGTGTTGGTGTCGTGAGTGGATCCGAACGACGCTGTTTCGTCGTCCGGATCGTGTAACACGTTACACGGGCGTCGTCTTTTCGGGCGCGCGTTTAAATCGGGTGAATAATTTACCGATTGTACCACCAGTGGATTCGGATGGGATTCGGATCTCTCAAAAATGTTTCTTAGAGAGTGTTTTAAAGTGTTGTTTGACGCTCGGCAAGTTAAGGTCGCAGTGGAGGTCGATATTGCGCTGGAACCACTGAGCACCGGTGGCTCGACGAATGAAGCGATTTTGTATCACTTGAAGTTTATTTATTTTTCTTTTATGCACGTGCGCGAAGGCGACACTTGCGTAGGAAATGATTGGCCGGACGCATGTTTTGTAAAGAAGCAGCTTGTGTCTGAGGGACAGTTTGCTGCGGGCGTTAATTAAAGGGTGAAGACGACCTAAGACGAAGGCCGCTTTGGATCGAGCGTTTTGAATGTGTTTAGTAAAATTCAGGTGATTGTCGAGGGTGACGCCTAAATATTTGACAGACTTTTTCCACGGGATAGGTCTGCCAAAGAGAGTGATATCTAAGAGTCGGCCGCCTCGTTTGTGGGAGTCTCTACTGGTGCCCCTTGAGAAGTAAATTGCTTCACTTTTCTCGGGATTTACCTCGATTCTCCATTTTCGGAACCATTCACCAAGAGTAGTGGCCGCGGTTTGAAGCCGTTTCGACACGCGGTATTTGACCCTATCAGAAGTGTAGAGGGCGGTGTCGTCCGCAAATAGGGCGAGCGACACGTTCGCGTGCTTGGGAATGTCGGCGGTATAAAGTGAGAACAGAAGTGGCGAGAGGCAGGATCCCTGCGGAACCCCCGCCCTAAGGGGGCGGGGGGAGGAGCGCGTTCCTTCGACGCGAAAGCGGAAGGTTCGATTCCTAAGGAATTCTCGTATGATGTGAACGAGTCTATCGGGCACACTCATGTGGTATAGTTTATATAACAAACCGTTGTGCCAGACCTTGTCGAAGGCTTTAGCCACGTCGAAGAAAAGCGCTCCTGTATTGATTGGTCTACGCTGGGATGTACCTTCAAGAATGTGTTCAGTTAAGCGAAGGACCTGCTGGGGACAGGAATGGAGTTCTCTAAACCCGAATTGCTCGTTTGGGATGAGGTTATTGGACTCGGCGTATGCTTTGAGCCGGCTCAAAACGACACGCTCGTAGATTTTCCCCAGGGTGTTGAGGAGGCTAATCGGTCTGTAACTATCTGGTAGGTTACGGGGCTTATTTGGTTTAGGGATGCCGATGACGTCGGCTTCTTTCCATGCATCCGGGAACGATCTGGTCGTGAGAAGCACGTTAAAAATGTTCACTATAATCGTAAGTAGCGGTAAGGTCAACAGTTTAACTACCCGCATGCTAATACCGTCAGCGCCCGGGGCCGTGCGGCTTTTACAGTTCTTTATGATGTTTTTAACTTCGTCGAGTGAGATCGGTGTCAGTGGTTCGTCCGCTGGTGGTACTGAGTTCCGACGCGCGACTTCGTCGTCCACATGCGAGATGTGGGCATGATCGAATGATTTGGTGGAGAGGGTGCACTGGGCCTCTAGACTGTCAGCTAAGCATTCTGCCTTCTCCAAGTCATCGAACGCGAGCGCATTGCTGTTGGGTTTGACAAGCGGTGGGAATGACGCGGTGGAGTTCGTCTTGAGAGCTTTCGCTAGACGCCAGTATGCATGGTCGTCGGGGGATAAGCTCTCAAGCAGGTTGTCCCAGGTGAGCGCGCGAAACTCGGCTATGCGCTCTCTTACAGCCCTTTGGAGGCGGCGTAGCCGAGATCGGTTTTCGTCTGTTTTGTAGAGATCGTACCGCCTGAGGGCGGCATTTTTATCTCTAATCAAACGTCTGAGATCTCCGGGAAGGACCCAACGGCGATCGTTTGCCGCATTTGTATATTGATGTACCCACATTACAAAAGGGAACAAGGTATTCTAGGTAATGATTAATTAGTCATTTTATGAAGACATTGCTAGTCTTTTAAAAAAAATCTACGAGTATCTTAAATATGGAACGGACTTTTCCCGCCAACTTACATTAGTGACGTTGTCTTTTTATTTTATTTTCATAATCTTAAATTGTGGTGGTGTATTATATACAATATAGTTCGATTAAGGCGTATAAGTAAAGTGATGTGAAATAAATGCGCGACTCGTGACTTTTTAGTTGACTCCAAAAGTCCTTAGAAAGTTTTGATAGAATAGCAACCGTTTTATCAAGACGTAACGTGATAAGCTGACTAGTTATACTTCAAGAGATTTGATATTATCGTATTTTACTTGAAACTGGCATAATAGTTATAACTAATTGCCATTAAAGAAAGAAATATGAAACGTTTTCAGAGAAATAGCAATGCTGTATGACGAGGGCGTATCGCCGACGACTGCGAAGGCTCGGGTCGCCTCTGTGGTGGCACACGAAATCGCACACCAGTGGTTCGGTAACCTGGTGACGCCTGCCTGGTGGTCGGATATCTGGCTGAACGAGGGTTTCGCCAGCTACGTCGAGTACGTCGCCGTGGATGCTGTGGGTATTTTTAAAAACCTTTTAATTCTTGATTTAGACTATTACATAAGAATGATGTGTGAATAAATTGATAGCTAAATTTAATGATTGCTATAACAAATAAATAGTGTGTCATTATATTTTATTTATGTAAAAAGTATTCTTTTTAGCGGTTGTTACCTACGTATTCTACCAACATCTAGTTAGCCAT
The DNA here is from genome assembly GCA_031353405.1 of Baronia brevicornis. Taxonomy (NCBI): domain Eukaryota; kingdom Metazoa; phylum Arthropoda; class Insecta; order Lepidoptera; family Papilionidae; genus Baronia; species Baronia brevicornis. The sequence continues at coordinate 3,111 of JASFAT010003486.1, read as the reverse complement.
AAAATCACATGACGAAGGGCGTAGATAGTTATAATATAGGACATTTATTAATGTTATACATATTTTTTTAAATTTTAAAAAAAATTTTACTTTGTATCTTGAATGTTACTTAAACGTTTATCGGCGAGACTATTAAGTTTAATCTATACACATTGCCACGTAAAAAGATAAAACAAAAATATAAAAAAGAGGAGAGGTTCTTTTCGCCGTTTCTTCTCCGTTCAGAGGAACCTCATTGCGAAATGGAATAAAAGCTTTATTGTCAATAGACTGACGTTCAATAGATAGAATTTCTTCTGTCGAAATTGAAATAACACTCATAGATCCACAATTGAGTTTATTGTGTCGTTTTTTATTATAAACACACAAAATGACAAAAATAAACACTGAGGCTTCAATCAGTCTAGGTCATAAAATTGGATATCCTGATGCGGGGATTGAACTTACGACGTTAGGTAAACAGAACTTATACCTTCCCATAGTTGTTTCTACAACAATAGAAAAAATGTTCTTTACACTCAAACGTGTGGACATTCAATATGACACGATAATACGTGTCGATGAACCGCACCATGTTGTACTTTAAATAGGTCATTGATCCCTTTAGTTTTAAAAAGGTCATTGATCCCTTTAGTTTAAAAAAGGTTATTGATACCTGTAGTTTTAAGTAGATCGTTGAATCCTTTACCTTTAAGGAGATCATTGATCTCATTAACCTACGTCATATTTGAACGAGCTGTTGAGTAGCATTGACATACTTTTATTTTACGACTGATTTTTTTTACACAAAAATTAACAAAATATTAAGGACAATTTTTAAAACAGAATGTTATAGCATAATCGATGTCTCATTTAATTTGAACTTCATCAATTTATTATTGTGATGAAACATCATATCGTGGGGTACGTGAGTGAAATTGTAGATCGAGACGTCGTCTCGATTCAGGCTACACTCTCCTTTACTCGATTCTATACAGGGTCACTTACACGTGGCCTACGTGTAAGTGACGAGTGATAGAGTGTAGTGTAGTTTAAAGAGTGATAGAGTCGAGTCGACAGTAGTAGATAGAGTCGGCCATAGCGTGAGCATACGGTAGAGATCGTCGTTAATGTTTCACCAATCTACCAAGCGTCGCTTCTCTTTTTTTTCTACGACGAAAATAATATTTTGTATATATGTGCATATGTGACACATTTCCCTACATCCACTAAAATGATTTGCCAGGTGGAAAAATCTTGGAAGCTCATGGAAGTGTTCGTCCTCAACGAAGTGCAAAGCGTATTCAAGCTCGATGCTCTCACATCTTCACACCAAATATCAATGGAAGTTGGAAACCCAGATGAGATAGGAGCGATATTCGATAAAATTTCGTATGGGAAAGGTGAGTGAGTATATTTGTACAGTTTTTATATGTTTATGGACCATCGACAAGACTTACAAAACTTACACTACTCTAATTTATTCTTACAATATATTAAATTTTAACCGTAATTACGGATGAAGACAACATTTACACATAGTGTTGCCAGACTGGAAAATGTTAGACATTTGATGATAGCTTACACGCTAGATTTAATATGATGTGTGAATTGTACCACACTACGGTAATGAATATCTAAATGATTAATTTTCATGTATCTATGGTACAAATCACACAACGGATCAAGTGGGGCATTCAAAATTCTATTGAGGCTGTAATCTCGATCGTACCGGTTAATTTCCTTCGTGTCTTCTCCATTCTATTTCATTCTTACCTCGACCGCACCGATCAGTCTCCTACCTGTCTTCTACATTCTACTCTTTCCTTACTCAACCACATCGATTAATCTCTTTCGTATCTTCTCAGTTCTACGTGTCATTGTCGAAATCATCCGTGCTGTTTTAGCACTATTGAAAGCCTTTTTTGCATTTTGGCGCTATTCAAATGAATGAATGAAGCGGGGCATTGGAACCATATATGTAAAACTTTATTTTATAATATTTAATTTTAATATATATTTTTATAATAAATAACCTTCTTTTAAAATCGCAGTTAAATAAATTACAATATATAATTGTTGTAGTTCATAATTATTGATAAATATAAATATAATTATTCTCTTTATCTCATATATATATATATATATATATATATATATATATATATATATATATATATATATATATATATATATATTCTCGATAATAATTTACGTCAGTGCTTTTTTGATAAAAATTCCACCAGTAGCATGAATAAAGGTAGCTCGGTCGGAAACAATGTGTGTGTGTGTGGGTGTCTCAGTAATTCACCTTGAATAAACGCAGTGGGTTGTTGTCCATTCCTCCAGAAATGGTAAAAGCGCTTTTGTTCAGCAGTGGTATATATCTATGGACTATAAAGCTATCGCTCAGTGTCTCCTCATCCTCATGCGGGCATGACATGCGGGCAATCCCTACGCTGGCTTGTCACATACTAATTTATTGTTCGGGCATTACCAAAAACATAAACTCTTATACCTACCCAAATACACAACAATGATGATGATGATAGCTATAACTTATCTTTATTCTTTTCAGGTTCTGCAATTCTTAGAATGATGAACCACTTTTTGACTGATGATGTATTTAACGCCGGCATCACGGATTATTTGAACGCGAAGAAGTACGGTGATGCCGAGCAGCGAGATCTGTGGAATGCTCTGACCAATGCGGCCATGGAAAAGGGTGCCTTCGACGCGGACGTGGGTGTTGTTATGGACTCGTGGACTCTGCAAACTGGGTTCCCGGTGCTGAGTGTTACCAGGGACTATAAGACTGGAGCAATTGCTTTTAGACAGGTCTTATTACATTTTATATTTATTGTTGGGACTAATGAAATAATATAAAGCTCTTATAAAAATACGAAGGTTCTATAAGCCTATTATTAACTAAATGAATATGTGAAAGACAAATATTTATCGAATGTTGACAATAGGACAGCTAGTAGAGGGTTTCTGCGATTGAATTTCGGTTTTTTTATGAGTAAGGGAGGCAAACGACCAAGCGTATCACTTGATAGAACAAAATTAACGCCGCCATTAGATATCCGCAACACGAGAGGTATCACATCAAACATTTTGAACACCAAATAT
>JASFAT010004656.1:0-257208 GCA_031353405.1 Baronia brevicornis | reverse complement strand
GCCTTACCTCAGCATGCAGGGCTCTGCTGGGGCTGACCTCCATCCTCCCTTGCGACTCGTGGGATTCACTAAAGACGAATTTAATATACCTAATTTGTCGAAAAATGACGGCGACGTGGTTCGCCACCCGTCACGTCCTGATTCTCACGAGGGCGAAAAGCGACCAATGACGAGCCGTTTCGCTGCGATGAATGGCAGCGGATGGAGCTCTGTGGTCTCTGCCAACCCCTGCGGGGGATAGGCGTGAATATATAAAAAAAAATTCTGACTGTCCATCATATTAATGTTATTTAATAATTATAATCTGACTGTCTGTCATACTAATAAAATTATAATGATAGACAGACAGAAAAATAAAGTATTCTATTATTTCCATTTCTTTTAGTAAATATATTGTATATTTATAATGATGATGGAGTTGTTATTACTCCATCATCATCATCAAGGCATTACAGCCGCGGGTGAACCTTAGCCTGGTTCAGTAAATTTTTCCAGTTGGATATTCGTTTAGCTTTTTCCCTCCAGCCCCTAACACCGATTGTCTTTGAGTCGTCCTCGACTCCATCTAGCTATCTGAGCTTAGGCCTTCCGCGGCTTCTACGACCATCTGGTTTGCCGTCGAGTAGGCGTTTGGGTACTCTAGCCTCGGCCATCCGTACCACGTGTCCAGCCCAACGAAGGTTTCGGTTGTCTTCCGTAGAGTCTACTATACCTGAAGATGCCTCGTGTTGGGGCGAAACACGTGTCGTGTACAAGATGGAAAAGTGATAGTGTGTGTTTGGCGTTGTGTATAGTGGTTGGTGGGTGGAGAGTTGATGGCCGATTTTCGGTAAGTTTTTGGCTTAAGTTCCAAATAAATCCACTAAACCCAACGGAAAAGCACACATTATTGATTTTCTGTTATTGTTTTGCTTGTCGCAGATCTTAGCTGGGTAAAAAATCCATATAGTGATGGATTTCCGCAAAGTAACGCCTGACTCCATTAAAAAACCAACGAAGGTGTCAAATCTTAATGGTTTTGATGACGTTCGGTTATAAAATATTATTGTTACCAAATAAATACGACATAGGGGTATTCAGAGACGAGCGTATGTGTTCACGAAAGGCGGGCAATGCATCTGAGACGCCTTCGGAGTTGCGGATGTCTATGGGCGGCAATCATCTCTTGGTGACGACGACCAGGTGACCCATATACATTTTACTTTAAACCTATACGAATTTAAATTATACTATTCAGAAACAATTGGTTTGCAAGACCTTAGTCGAAATGTCTGTGGCGTTTAATTGCTAAACTTATACTCGGAAAATAATTATTCACTGACCTTCTCCTATTTTTCATTCATTTATTTTAATTAATGGCCAAAAATTCAATTTTCAATAGAGCCAAAAATTCTCCTATTTTTATAGAAGCCATATACGATACGAAAATACTTTTCATTACGATAATTTTTATTTTTCTGTAACGCCTAAGATAAGTCACAATATTACAAAAAATATTTGTAAATATTAAAAAGAAAAAAGACATTGATAGTATTCCTATCAATGTCTTTTTTCTTTTTAATATTTACCTTAATAGACTAAAAATTATATTCAAAAAAATTATATTTCATGCTGCTAATTTACACAATTATGTAAATTTGCAACACTGTAATTGCAACGGAAACAAACTTTTTAAATTTCGATTTGATATGTATTTCCTTGTATTGAAGTGTTATGTAAATTTAATTTTTGATGCGGATACATCTATAAAAATTAGTTGGATAGAATAAAAATAGCTGATATATAATCATTATTTTGTATTTTTGGACAATGAAAGCCATGGAAACTGCTACTAGTACAGAAGACATAAATCTAGATATCAAAACACATCAGGAGAATATTCTTTTAGAAATTATAAAGGATTTATGTAATGATGTGGATATTGACCTTTCTTCTACATTAGTAGAAAAGGTGAGAGGGATCATCGCTGATAGTGAACTCAAACATTACGCCAGCTTACATAAACTAAACACAGCTGATGAACGAACTTCTACTCTACTTGGTAAATACTTTTATTTTTAAAATTTGCAAAGGATTTTATATGATTGTTCCATATGTCTTCAAATATAGAGCTCGATTCTTTCACTTAATAACTGGGGAGACAATGAATTACTATATATTGAAAGGAATAATGACACCACAGAGGATGCACCTTTCCCAGATGGAACAAAAATCTTTTCAAAATTCAGTTTATCCTATTTATACCAACTTTTACAATTTAGATGCATGTTGCCAAACTTTGTATTCATCAAACTGGCTGCCAAAAATAGGCTACTAGCTAGATGGAACAACTTGGGGGATGCTATGTCTAGATGTGGACTGCATTTGACTTTTGATAATGACTTTTTTCCTTAGTTTTTAAATTATTACAATTATATTTTTGTTTCTTAATAAATTAATAAAAGTTTCATGTAGGGGTTTAGTCCATTATTCTCTGTTGAGTTTCCTATGGATCTGATCATTTATTCTGGTCCTTTAACTCAATTTGATCAGTATGTGCAATAATAGATCTAATAATTTCTTCTAAAAAAAAATATGTTTTTAAACTTTTTATTTAAATTGTTATTAAATATCTTAATTAAAATAATATTATTTATTGCCATCAGGTGCCTTACAACAGACAGTCTTTGAACTAACTTTTGATGAGCAAGAAGCACTTAACCAAGCCATTATCCAAAAGTTGCAGAGTAAACTGAGTACCCTCATAACAGAATTAGATTGTCTACAAGAGAATATGTCGCACAGTGAACAATCTCAAATGGATGAAATGAAAGAGCTGTATGAGAGTATAGATGACAAATTTAAAATTTTAGAAAACCAAGCAATTGAGAAAATGGAAGTAATGATGAAATGGATGGATCATCGTCGTGAATTTGCATTTAAATTTAGTAATGATTTAAATGAATACTTAACACTCAAAATGAGAATACTTGAAATGAAATCAAAGTAAGTTTTTATTATAAACTATGCTGCATATGTGGGTATGATAACTATTGGCTTTTGCTGGGGTACTATAATGTGCCAGCTGTACTGAAACGGTGACAGGATCTTTAGGGGTTTTTTATTTGTTATAGTGAAATTCTTCCTTGTGAATCACTTTACATTTTATATTAATTATATTTGTATTAATGAATCACTCTAGATTTTAAATTCAATATTAATTTCTTATGCCAGAAAACATGTCCCTCAAAAGACATCAGGCGATCGAATCTTGCTTTTATATAAAACAATTTATTTCTTTCTAATTCAAATTTTATAATTACAAATTTAAAAAAAGTAAAAAGGTTTTATTATATAATATTTAAATAAAAAGTTTAAATACATTTATCAATGTATCACTACAGTATCTTTGACTTTTCATTTTGTTAACTTAAAGAGTTACATTGGTGTCTTTCGATCTCTTAATGTTTTAAAAATATGAAGAAAAATTATATTTTTTTTATAAAAGAGCAAGCATACAGGATGGTAACTAATCATTCACCTTTGGACATCTATAATACTAAGATACTGTAGATGTATTGACTATCTATTGGGAAGGCAGTAAAAAATGGAAGGGAAAGTTGGATATGAAAGAAGAAAGGCTTGTGTCAATGAATACCTATACTTTCCATACAACCAATACAAAAAAATATATACAAAAATGATTTTTTGTGAGAGTGCACTAATTCTCCAGTCGAGTCATTTAATTTATGCATGGCTCTTTCTGACACTTTTAAAACCTCTTTTCATCCCATTGGTCATTTCTGCAAATTAAAATAAGTGACTCTTCATAGACTTTTTAGATTTGGTTAAATTCATAAATGTGGATGATCAATGATCCAGTACAGTGTGTTTCTCCCTTGTGTGAACTTAATTCCATGGAACCATCTGCCTTCAGCAGTATTTAATGGAACCAGCTGCCTTCATCGGTATTTCCAAGCCTATACAATTGGAACAAAAGCCTACTCATATCTCAAGTCTGGCAATCTATCTGTATTGCCTATGGTGTTGCAGATGTCTATGGATGGTATCGATTGCTTTCCATCGGGCAACATGCTTAGTCTTTTACCTCCGTATCCTATAAAAATAAAACATATAGCTGATTAGTGGATTAGGAAATATAAACTATTTAGAGATATGTATTATTTTACAGGATCATTAACTTGCAAGTTCTTCACAGCATCTTCACGGAAACCAGCATGTCTATAAAGGCATACAGTGAGATACAAAAGGACCTCAAAGCCAGCATTGTGGCAATGGAGCAGCAGATCAAAGAGTGCAAGCACATTGTTGAGAATGATTAACTTTCTTTTGTTTTTGTTATTAAATTTATATTAATAATGCTACTATATCATTTTGTAGTATTAATAAAGCTTATATATAAATTTTAAAAATCAGATTTAAATGGTACTAAAATCTGATTAAACTATTTATTTTTTGAGATAAGAAAGTCAGTGGTTTCATACATCCTGATATTTATTCTTTTTCAGACACTCTTATTTCTACCTATTGAATCTATCAAACTTTTTATACATGCCCTTCCTGTATTTATGGTATATTGTATTTTTGATGTACTAAGACGGCTTCTCAGTTTTAACTATTTGCTGCTTGGCCTAAATTATAGGGGTTGGTGATAGTAATGATTTATGTCACTAAATTTAAACATTTCAAGTTCTATTGAAGCATACCCTACGAGCTTCAATTCTATTACTTTCTTTACTCCCTCTTTTCCCCGAAAATCATTTTTTTGTTTAAATTTGAATTTACCCCTTTTAATGACATTGGTTTTTACTCATATATACTAAGAAATGCCAAAGAAATCTTTGTTTTTTATGTCCTTCACCCTTGTCACAAATAGTTGGCCTCCTTGTGATGTCCATTACCAGTATAACGGCAATAAATCCTCTCATTTCTGTGATGGTGACTGGCTTCCACAATCTTGCACGGGATTGAGGTTTCAAATTTGGTGCAAAAACTGTACGGCGATATTGCGCTCGTATCAAATTTAGTTAGTCGGCAATTAAACAGTTAAACCAGGATTTGAGCACATTCACAAACGCTTTCTTTATAATACTGTCCATTCATGCTTCTTTTATAGCAGTCCACTCCTGCTTCCCTCAAACTATTGGTCCGCCAACACGTTATCTATTACGGCCCCATAAGTTGTTTAGTGTCGTGCTTTAATAAGTATATATTTTTTTTATATATTCACGCCTATCCCCCGCAGAGGTTGGCAGAGACCACAGACCTCCATCCGCTGCCATTCATCGCAGCGAAACGGCTCGTCATTGGTCGCTTTTCGCCCTCGTGAGAATCAGGACGTGACGGGTGGCGAACCACGTCGCCGTCATTTTTCGACAAACTAGGTATATTAAATTCGTCTTAGTGAATCCCACGAGCCGCTAGGGAGGATGGAGGTCAGCCCCAGCAGAGCCCTGCATGCTGAGGTAAGGCACCATAGTCCCCGGAGGAGCCCGACCCCGGGACGATCGGCACGCTTTAATGAGTAATAGGTCTTATCTATAGATATATAATCGTCTATCAAAGGCAAAGAGTTGAAGTAATAAATAAAATATAATACTACATAGTTTTATCGGTTTGATGTATAAAGCGAGAACAAAATCTGTGGAACAGCGATAATCTACATCTACAAAACAATGCATTTAAAGTTTATATGTTCCGGTCGACGCTTATGAAAGGAGATAAGGACAAAAATACACGTTTTTATTGTAAAAGTCTATTGTTGGTGACTTATGTGCTCTCGTATTGTATTTTATTTTAGTTATGTTGCCCTATATTTCTCTAATGAGTGAATTGTATTCTTTATGAGAAATAAATTTCTTAAACTTTATATGCTTTGAATATGTTTTTAAGCAAGCAATTCGCTATAGTTATTATTTATCAATAAACTACTTGAAAAGGTATTGTTTTCTTTTTATAAAAAAAATTAATTTTTCTTGTTAACCATTCCAAATAAACTGATAGTGTTGTGGTAGTAAAAAGTTAATATCAATAGTTAAATTGAGGATAAGAACTGACGACCTCAATCGTAAGCTCAATCCTTACCAATTGAGCTATTGGTTGTCCAGCAACTCATATTAATAAATGATGACTGACTCCCATTTTCTTCTTATCCGGTATTCGCATTCCAGTTTATAGAAATCTAAGACATTCATACGTACATATAAACACGCCTGTCTCCCTGTAGGGTTAGGCAGAGACCACAGATCTCCATCCGCTATGATCCCGACACACCGTCCTTCCTCTCACATTCATCGTAGCGAAACGGCTCTCCGTTCGTCGCTTCTTGCCCTCGTGGAAATCAGGACGAGACGGTTATCGAACCACGTCGCCGTCATTTTTTAACGAATTAGGTACATTAAGATGGAGGTGGCAAGGGAGGATGGAGGTTAGCCCCAGCATAGCCCCTAATGCTGAGGTAAGGCACTATAGTACCCGGGGAAGACATTCCAATATTGCAATTGGTTATTTTTATATACGTGCGTTACAGGGCACGAAATTATTATTTTATTGTTAGGGACCGGGTTAACTAGTTCTTTTATTTTTTTAATTTATAATCACTGTAATTTAATTTGAACTGACAAGATATATTGTTGATTTTTTTTTGTATAACCTCTTAAGTTAGTGTCCAGTCCTAAGGTTGTGATAATGTCCCAAATTTTTGTAAATTCAGCCTGCGACAATTCATTGTTAACATAGGCAACACTAACATATAGCATAGTACCTAGTCAGATGTTTAGCTTATACGCACACGATTTCTGTCACGCGCCCTTCGTAGATTATCGGTGATTGAACCATGGTGCATCCCTTACTATATTTGCTAAAATGCTTCCTCCACTCCTGTACTTACTTAATATGACCAGCCCATGGCTATTAAACTTGCATATATAGTAATAGCGATATAGGAATGAATTTTATGTTATCTGTGCGTGTATTATGTATGGTGGGTATTTAAAGAAAAGTCAGTGAGAATCGTAATCTTGTGTTCCACTGGTCACATGTAAACAGCGGTTAAAACAATCCAATTATTTAGTAAGTCTGAAATATATTGTTAATAATATGACCACAATAAAAACTTACAGAATAAATAAAACTAAACTTTGTACATAGTACATTATAATCTTAATAGGTGTAATTGGATGTATAAATAAACTATATAATGTAATCTGGGAGTTTAAAAGAGTAAATGGCGACTATTTGTTAATTTTTTTCGCTAGAATTGACCATGAGAAACGCTTATAAAAAATAAAAAACAAATCAAAAGTAATTTTGCAATTTAAATTAAAAAGTATAATTATATTTTTTTTAAATCTGCTTTGCCGTAATTAAGAATACGGACTTAAACCTGCGCTTTTTTTTAAATCATGAATATATTAACTATTAAAAAATAAAACAAAAAAGGACAATTGTACTTTGTGTAAAATAAAAGATATTTGTCATACATTTTGTACTTTGTATACAAAACATTGTGAGCTATGGCTTAATTAAACTTTGCATCTGCATTGACACAGATATGTTTCATCGCAAGCTCAGTGCGTTTACGGCCCAGTGTTATCTCGGACGACGTGCTGTGTGGATGTGAGTGAATATAATTTTATTTACGATTTGAGTGCCCACCGTACGATGTTAGAAGCTCTCACCAAGTTATTTTGGTAAGTACGGTGTTTTAACTATGCGAATGGTCAATATTGATAAATAACGGTTGTTAATCTATTCGTACACCCGACTTTAACCGATTACATAAATAAACAAATGGAAGTTCATTTTGATAAGCGTTATTCAATTATTTACTTCCAGTTTTAATGGAATTTTCTGTTTATATATTTATTAATATTAATATATTTATCTATTGATTACAAATTAAAGTTAAAAATATTTTAATTTATATATTAATATTTTTAAATTTCTATTATTTTGCATGTCTTTGTCGTATTGTTTATAATAAAATGAGAGTTTATTTAGAAATCAATTTAATATTGTCATTGGCATATCTCACCTCTGACACACAAATTAAATTATCATCAATAAAATCTTCAATCGGTCTACGGCGGATGTTGACCTTTTCCAAGTTGAGAGAATTTGCCCGTAACCGTCACGGTGAGCAGGTGAATTGACTATAGAACCAGGCATCTGGTTATTAAGGGACATAGATAACACGATGTCCCTTATAACAGAAATGAGACTTGAGAGAGAGAATGAGACTTTACTTATGGACCGTTATATATTGTTTATATTTTCATAAACATAATTATATAATGTTATATTATTTTGATTTCATCTTATTCGATATAAATCGATTAAGGCGTAGAAATAGAGTAAATTACGTATATCAATACGTAATTTTTATATAGAATGAACACCTAGAATTTTTTAAATTTTTAACTTCACTTTGGGATAATATTTTAGTTTATTTATTTAGTTGCCAGTATCGAAAAACATTTTTTTTTTGATAAAATAAACAATTGTGATTCAAACATGATACGTCCATACTTATGACGGTTGTATTATCAATATATAATCAACATTGTTGATTTTTAAAACATATCTTTATAAATTTATTGAAAAGAAATAATGAAAACACACAATGAAAATTAAATACTTTGTTTACCCTCAATACCAACACGTCATTGTATCCAAGCTCTTGCGTCGATAATGAATGAAAAACATTTGAAATCAAACGTAAAATTCGTTTACTACTTACTTCTTTTAATGTTTCATTTCGGTCTTTTCATGTTTTTAAACAGTTTTATTTAGTTTGACTTGGTATATTTGTTTGTTTCAAATATAACGAAGATTTTTTCAGCTACTTCAACTAAACCGATTATCATACAACTTTGCACACACATCCCATGGCAGTATAACTTTAAGATAATTTCAACTTGAAATTATGATGAGTTAAGGGGTGGACAGTGGAACTCCTCAACCTTTATTAGTAACCCGCTCAAATTAGGGTAAATAAGCCCCAATTTGAAGGGCGTTACTAGTAACGGTAACTTAATGTTGTATTGGTGTATGGTTTGACGAGGTCTCATCAGATATTTATTGCCGAGAATCTTATAATGGAGTCAGGAGGGGGACAGCGCAACTCTTCTACCTATTACTAGTAACCCCTTTGAGTTTGTGCTAAAAATTTTGAGATATAATACAAATAAATAAAAATAGGCATTTACACACAAACTTTTAATTTGAATCGATTCTATCAATACACTTAAATAAAGGCATGGAGTGCATAAGAATCTGAATAAATTATACAGTTGTTATACAGATTCTTATGCACCCCACTTTTTTATTTAAGTGTGTTAATATATCTTTTAATTAAATTTAACTTAAGTTTTTATACCTATTTTTTTTTAATTTATACCGGTTGCGTTGCGGGTCCTAAAATAACTTGAGATATAAGAATATGGCGAGTTGTTTTTTTCAATAAAAGCTATAGCTGATGTATTAGAAGCATCGAAATAAAACACGTAATGCTAATACTTAGCATATTTTACATTAAATATTTATATATGAGTTGATGTTTAAATATACCATTTAGATTTTTCGTCACAATTTGAATTTTTTATGAATGCATCAAACGTTTTCCTGTCGTCCTATCTTTCGGGCGTTATCAAGCCGATTACATTACTCGTTGATAAACTCTTGCCGTGAATTAGTTACAAGATAAGATCCACGTGTTATATTTTAAATCTACTTAACTGAGGTTTCTTGCCACTTGATTTAATTAATTCATAGTTAGTCAACTTTTTAAACCCAACGTCGATTATCTTCAATACAAGAGATTTTTAGCATTTTTGAAATACTGAATTCGACCCTAATTAAATTAATAGCAAAACTATCGTTTTCTGACTCGATAGTTGGAATTCTTTGTCGATTTCTGTGTCGAGATAAATATGTATATGCTTTAAAAGTATTTAATCCGAGTCGGGATAATTCGGTTTAGACAAGCGTGGTAGGTTAATCTCCATCCTCCTGAAATAGGGTGACTCGTGCCCAGCTGTGGGACATAAATGGGACAAATATTTTCGATCGTTAATAAAATATTTTTTATTCATCCACTCAAGTTGAAATACATTTTTTTACAGTTTTTTTAATAAAATAAAAAATTAAATAATATTTTTCTTTGTTGACCTAAATAGGATAAAAATGAGTAATATACATTTTTTACATTACTTGTTTATATCTAGATGTAAGAATAATCTAAAAGGAACTTACACATAAATGTTTAATACAATCAATGCCAACGCCATGTTCCAAAGCATGCAGTAGTCATGTTTCAATGGCTATACCATCCATATCATTGAAATTTCAACATTAAATATGTAACTTTAAGGTTTATTATGATTCAATACTATAAATCACTTGCCGCACTGAACCGGCAATGGGAACGAGCCCATTATGTAATTGTCGTTTAAATTGTCATGTGCAAAACGAAAATAGCTTATGATCTATTCATGGGTTTTGCCTACCATAAGACTATGATGTTAACCATTCATTCTAATACAAGTATTATACTAAGCGACCTAATTGGCTTAGTGACGAAAATATCGTTTTCGGAGTCCTCGGTTTCAATTTCTGCATTGTGATAAATATATGTATGTATGTCGTAAAGATATTTATGCCAAATTTTGATATCCACCTGATCTGCAAGAAATAACAATTACTATTTCTAAACATAACCTTATATTTCAATTGAGAAGAAAACCAACACATATTGAAACAATTCAACGTGTCATTTTGTAGTCTATTTTAATAATGTCAATCTTCAATCCTCGCCTCCATCCGTCTATTTTCGCCTCGTGTTATTCAGAAACAGACCGTTAAAAAGCTGTCACCCTTTTTCTTATCTTTTCTTTTCTTTAATAGCAATTAGTTACAACTATTATGCCAGTTTCAAGTAATATACAATAATATCCAATCTCTTGAAATGTAACAAGTCAGTTCATCACGTTACGTCTTGATAAAATGGTGGCAATTTTACCAAAAACCTTCTATGGACTTTTTTAGTCAACTTAAAAAGTTACGATACACGCATTTATTACATTTCACTTCACTTATACACTTTAATCGAACTATATTGCATAATACGCCACCACAATTAAACAATATAACTGATAATAATATAAGATTATGTAAATGAAATAAAAACACAACGTCACTGATGTAAGTTGGCGGGAAAAGTTCTGTCACCCTTTATTCCATGGAATCAACTGTTTTTTTAAAACAGTCAAATTCAATTGTTTTATTCCGAAATAGGAAATTACATTTCATTTATCGTACATCGGTTTGTTATAAATAAATCTTTACCACCATTTCGTTACTATGAAGTTCCTCTGAACGGAGAAGAAACGGCGAAAGAAACGTATCCTCCTTTTTATTTTTATTTTATTTTTGTTGCAATATCCTCAATGTGTATAGATCAAACTGTACTGTCTCGCAGATAACCACGAGAACGTTCGTTTATGTTTAAGCGACATTCAATTTTCAAAATAAATAATCACTGCCGCCGATAGACATCCGCAATGCCGATGGCGTCTCAGATGTATTGCCGTTTTTGATTGTCTCTTGAATGCCCCTATGTCGTATTTATGTGGGGATACCTTAGATTGTAAAACGTCCCACATTTGTTCAGTTCGTGGCAGAAAACTGCGTCCAAATCGCCCGGCGGAGGACTACCAGCCATCCAGGTGATGGGGATGGAACCTATTTTTATGCCGCGTAGTGCGATGGACATGTGAGGATGCGAGGATCACATAAATAAAAAAAAATAAAACGGTGTTGGAAAAAATGCCAGTATGTAAAGGCATATATATGGATACTTAAATTTATTAGTCATGATCAGTCGTTTGGTCAACTTGCCTACCCTACGTGATGATCACGGCAAAAGCTTCCTGTCGAGGGTCGTAATAACGATGATTAGTGTACTCATGGTAGGATTTTGAGAGAGGATTTCAAGAGACTATATTGCAGGTACGCGTTCATACTATCTTGTAACATATGATTACTTAACATATGATTTATATTTCAAGGCCTTCACTCGAACTTATGTACATTAGAAGCCAGGAAGATCTGTGTGTGACTGCTGACTATTGACGTTTTAAATTTCTTTAAATTGCTACTTCGGTTGAACGCTTTCGCACAGCAATAGAAAATCACTTTATTAATAGATACTGTGAGTCAGTCTATTTGTCGCCAAACTATCGGCGTCAGTATATTAGTTAAAGCATAGAGATAGCTTTTGAGTTGCTCTTAAAAAAGAACACTAAGACTTTTCCCGTCAAAATGCCAAAGTGGCGATATGTTTTTATTATATATGCCATTATCATTTATATTGTTTAATTGTGGTGCCGTATTGTACAATATAGTATTGAAGAGTTATTCTCTATCTTTGGCTTTTTTATTACATAAAGATTGGGATGTGAGAGAAAGGATGGATGAAAAGATGAATGAGTGTAAAGGAAGCAAGAAAGGTGTGTCGGGATCGTAGCAGATGGAGATCTGTGGTCTCTGTCTAACCCTACAGAGAGACAGGCATGACTATATGACTATATGTATGTATGTATGTAAAAATGGGATCCTTAAAAAAACAAGCTTACACCTGTTTCAAGGCCTGCAACTATTCTGCAATGGATCCGATGTTAAAAATGTCTACGGGCAGCGTTGACTGCTTTTCATTAGGCGGCAAGCTAGCTCGTTTATATTCCTCATAAAAAAATTACGATGATTTATAGAAATTATCTAGCCGTGCTTGTTTATTTCGATTTCCTCGTAATTCGTTATTTAGAGGTAATTTTAAATATAAAGTTAATATAATAATAAAAACTCCTGTGTTACATATATTCGGTTTGAACGATCCTCCAGTTTGAAGGATCCAATCTATTTGTAAAAAAAATAGACGTAAGCCTAATCCCTCTCCCTTTTCCTCACTCTCCTCCTCCTTTACCTTACCTCCCCTTTACCTGACATCTTTCCTAAGACAGGCAACACATGCAGTGATATTGGCTTTGCAGATGACCATGGATAACGGTGGTTATTTACCTAACGGTATATGCCTTGCTTGTATACCTAGCTTTTGCATAAAAAAAAGTTACACGGAAAAGTCTCCGAGAAACTTTGTCGAATGATACTTGTAAAACTGCGAGGTTTTGTTAACATTGGTCTTTTGTAAGCTGTTTATTATTTATAGTACGCAGTTTGTTAAAGATTTATTTCAGAATACCTTAAAGGCCATAGGTAAACCATATCGCGTGTTAGTAACGCCATCTATCACTAATAACCGTAAACACGTTAGACCATAAATAGTTTTTTTTTATTTTATTCATAAAGTGAATTTTGAATATTACAGGCGCGTCTCAGATATATTCGGAATAGAATGGGCTCCAATAAACGTCCCGAAGTCACGGCGACTGCAGACGCTGGCAGCGACGGGCTGGATCTGTCTCATACTGTTCGGTGAAGCGGTCGCCATCTTGGTATACCTCAGTCTCCTTTATTCCTCGCTCTGGTGGCTCGCTCTATTGTATGGTGTGTGGATGTTGAGGGACATTGATTTTCCCAATACTGGTGGGAGAAGGTGAGTTCGACTCTTTCTTTTAAGCAAGCTTTTACTATCAAGGTCATAATTTAAAATATTTAAGAGTTACTCTGTTGTATACGATTACGAATGAAGAAATCCGCCAGAAAACTCACTCACTGATATATTCTTCCGAATAAGTAAACTGAAGTGGCAAAGGGGTGGTCACGTTTGTCGGAGATCCGATAACCGCTGAAGATACGAGTGCTGGAGTGGAGACCGTGTCGTAGCGAACTTAGCGTGGTACGCTCCCCGACTAAATGGTACGACGATCTGCGCAGGGCTGCTGGCAGAGACTGGATGCGTAAAGCCGAAGATCGGGCTAGGTAGTGCTTCTTGGGAAAGGCTTATGTCCAGCAATGGATTGCCGAAGGCTGTTGATGGTGACGATGATACTTCAAATTTGGAAATCAGTTTGGTACGTACGGTTCTCCATGACTATAATAATAATAAACTATTATATAATAATTTTGTTTAAGGAATCCACTACTAATCCGAATTCTCCTAGTAGTAGAGCCACGCTGCAGACGAATACTATGTCAAGAATGGCATATTATTTGTCTGTAGCATGAATGGGCCGGCTGGCCCGGGGATGTACCACACTCCCGCAAAAAACCGGCATCTGAGAGGTAGCTTAGCTACCGTGCTTCGTACGGTGAGCGGTCTGAGTTCCGGAGGCCGAAACCCCTCCCTTTCTCACTCCCACTCCCCCTCCGATACCCACTCCCAATCCCCCTCCGATTCCCAATCCCACTCCCACTCCCATAATTTCACTTTCCTCTAGGATCGGTAACGCTTCCGCACTGCCTATGGCGTTGCGGCTGTCTATGGGCAGCGTTGGTTGCTTTCCATCAGGTGACACGCCTGCTCGTTTACCTTCCTATGCCATAAAAAAAAAGAATTCCTCCATCCAAATTTCAGATTCGAATGGGTCAGGAATTGGGCGTGGTGGCGCTATTACCGCGACTATTTTCCAATCAAGCTGGTCAAAACTGTAGAATTGGATCCGTCGAAGAACTATCTGTTCGCGTGTTTCCCTCACGGCGTGGTCTGTTCGGGGGCCTTTGGAGCTTTCGCCACAAACGCTCTTGACTTTTACAAATTGTTTCCTGGCATGACTTGCCACATGATCACTTTGGGAGGTCATTTCCTAGTACCCTTCTTTAGAGATTTGGTGCTAGCTCTGGGCGGATGTGCATCGTCGCGAGAGAGTCTTCTACATTTGTTGGACAAGAAGAACTATAGAGGGAAATGCGTTGCGCTTATTGTTGGTGGGGCTGCCGAAGCACTAGACTCTCATCCAGGGGAATACAAAGTGATTCTTAGCAGAAGGAAGGGATTCATACGGATTGCTATGAAATCTGGGTAAGATTAAATTTCCTTTTATTGTTTAAAAAAATATATTATAACTACCTATTTGTTAGGCTTTTTTGAGTTAGAAATCAAATTTTTATATTTTACTAGTTTTGCATTTTTGTTCCAAAATAAAGGTAAAAAAACTAACGATATTTTGCTATTACTAGAATTCTTGACCACCATACTAACTAATTAGGTAGTGCTATTTATAGGAGACTATGGTTCACATTCAATACTTTAATGGTATGATTGAACCCACAACCTTAGATCATAAGCCTATTTCTTACCAATTGAAATATTGTTGCTTATTTCATGTTATTACTACTGCTCTTTCTTCTAAATTTTAACACCTGCATCAGATCACGTAATCCCCATAAAATATTTAGTAATAAATCTTATCTAATTTATAAAATATATCACATTATAATCCCATGGTACGCATTTATTTTTATTACAAAAAAAATTGATATTTTCGATATTATAAATACACCAACTAAAGCGATCGGTCCGGAATATCTTTGGTAAGCGGTAGATCATACGTGAGATTATTGTAATGCTTTTCTTTATTTTATTCGTTTAATTTTATTATACTATGCTATAGTGCCTTACCACAGGATGCGGGCTTCACTGGTGCTGATCTCCATCCTTCCTTACGACTCGTATATTTTAATAAACCTAATTTGTTAAAAAATGATGGCAACGTGGTTTGCCACCCGTATTATATCATTATATAATATAAGTAACGCTATTCGCAAATATTAAGAGTTATAGTCCCGGTGTTATAGTCCTGGTATTATATTTATATACATATTACTCTTTCAAGACTGTAACTTGTTTTTGTGCCGAAAAAATAAATAAATTAGGTTTTAATTCTTATAGACTCGAGCGAATGCTTATAAAAATCTACAATTTTTTAGATTTACATATAGTTAATTTTATTTTATTTACAGATAATTATAATATATTTTTAGATTTACATATAAATGGTTATGTTTAATATTTTAGATTTACATATGATAAATTTTAAATAATTTTTCTATTTTTATTATTAGGGCTCCATTAGTCCCTGTACTGTCGTTCGGCGAAACGGACGTCTTTCGTCCACTTAACAACCCCCAGGACAGTCTACTAAGGAAGTTCCAGGAGAAGTTTCGCCTGATCACGGGAATCTCGCCCATGTTTCCCATCGGCCGCGGCATCTTCCAGTATTCTTTTGGCGTGGTGCCTTTCCGTTCCCCGATCACTACGATTGGTAAGATGATAAATACTCCGATAGTGTTCTCTCTCACCTACGCCACTCTCTGAGTGATACTTAGAACAAATTATCTTAATTTAGGTCAGGATTGCCCATACGTCACGCCTGCCCAGTTGGCGTAGCCCTATATTGTAAGGACCGTTTATAAATATTTGGTTTGCTATGTGTATCCAGAAGCAGAATAAAAAATATTTCTATTAATAAAATCACCTGTTGGTAACTACGTACGCAGCAGTGTTAGTATTTTCGCGTGTTATATATACGACGGCCAATTGGCTCAGTAGCGGGGCATCCCACAAACGGAGTCAGTGGCGACCATTCGCTTCGCGGAGTTCGATCCCGCATCAGAGATATATATGGATTACAAATATTTATTCCGAGTCTGGTAACCCCGCTAACCCGCATTGGACAAGCGTGGTGGGTTATCGTCCGTTCCCCCAGAAATGGGGAGGCCAGTGCTCAGCAGTGGGACATATATGGGCTGTGAAAAAAAATACGATGTATGTAAGGCTTCATTATAAATATATATAATTTTGTAATATCTTGCTTTCAATTTTGTTGCGCTTCGTTGCATCTTGTAGGGTTCGGACGGTAGCAGAAAATCAGTTTGTCAATGACTGGAAGTTGTGACTGAGCCATCGCCCATTTCCAATTTGCGATATATATGTATACATATACATATATCATCCGAGTATTTGGTTGATGACTTCAGAACAGTCGCATATATTTTGAAAATAGCCGAAAAAAAATTTTCGAGTTGGTACATAAACAATAATAATATGTTAATTATATAATACATATAATCAAAATACTTTTTTTTATATCCGCAGTGGGTGTTCCAATGGAGGTCGAGAGAAATTTCGATCCTAGTGACAAGGAAGTGGATATGGTGCATGCGGAATTCACGAAAAGGCTGATCGAATTATTCGAAACTGAAAAGTCGAAATACTTAAAGGATCATGAGAACATACACCTAGTTATAACTTAGTTATATCGCGTAATACAATTTATTAGGTGTTAAAACTGTAAATTTTGAGGATTTGAAGATAAATTTGTATATAAATGTTATTATATATAAATTTATCTTCATATTTAAGTTTATTCGCTGAGATATAAATAAGCAATCGTACTATTTAAGCCAGCGGAATAAAATCTAGTGTTACTTTAAGTAGTTCTTTTATAATTTTCGTAACATACTACAATAGTAGTAACATACTAACAGTTCAGGGAACATTTCCATTTATTTGTTGAGATATAAAGCAACTATGGTACTAAATACTATTTAAGCTGGTGCTTAAAATTAAAAAAAATATTTTAAGTAGTATTATAATTTTTTTTTGTAATAGTTAACATACTAACAGTTCAGAGAGCATGTGTATATTTTCGTTTATTTGTTGAAATATAAAATAGCAATGGTACCAAATACAATTAAGCTAGCGCTTAAAAGCTAATATTATTTTAAGTAGTATTATAATTTTTTTTTGTAATAGTTAACATACTAACAGTTCAGGGAGCATGTGTATATTTCCGTTTATTTGTTGAGATATAAAATAGCAATGGTACCAAATACAATTAAGCTAGCGCTTAAAAGCTAATATTATTTTAAGTAGTATTATATATTTTTTTTGTAATAGTTAACATACTAACAGTTCAGGGAGCATGTGTATATTTCCGTTTATTTGTTGAGATATAAAGTAGCAATGGTACCAAATACTATTTAAGCTAGCGCTTAAAAGCTAATATTATTTTAATTAGTATTATATCTTTTTTGTAATAGATAACATACTAATAGTTCAGGGAGCATATGTGTATCCTTCAGTTTATTTATTGAGATATAAAGTAACAATGGTACCAAATACTATTTAAGTTAGCGCTTAAAAGATAATATTATTTTAAGTAGTATTATAATTTTAGTTTTTTCTTGAAATAGTTAACATACTAACGGTTCAGGGAGCATATGTGTATATTTCCGTCTATTTGTTGAGATATATAGTAGCGATAGTACCAAATTGTACTATTTAAGCTAGCGCTTAAAAGCTAATATTATTTTAAGTAGTATTATAATTTTAGTTTTTTTTTTTTGTAATAGATAACATACTAACAGTTCAAGGAGCATATCTAAATATTTCTGTTTATTTGTTGACATATAAAGTAGCAATTGTACCAAATACTATTTAAGCTAGCGCTTAAAATCTAATATTATTTGAATTAATATTATAATTTTTTTCTATATCTGTCTATCTATCTATAAACTAGCGTTGGTGCCAAATACTCTTTAGGCTAGCACTTAAAATCTACTGATATTTTAAATAGTAATATTATTATTTAAGTTATTTTTGTAATAGGTAACATACTAACATTAATGTAACAGCAATAAACAATACCGATTAATACAAGTGCTCTGTTATCAAGTAGACGCATATTTGGATACACCGTTTTTTTTTTCCCAGTATCCTCGCATGACAATCGCTAAAAGACAAATTTGGGTTTAATCTACACTAGTGATGACTTAACTAATTAGGTCGCGAGTGTATTTCCTGCACCGGAATAAATATGGCCTATATAAAGTATTTGTTATTTCTGAACTTTTAGAAATGTTTGATGTTCATAAGAGCCTAAATTGCGGCAAATATAAATTAAATGAAATATTTTTGACTCTTTTTGACTTTGAAGAAGTTTTAATTATTGTTAATTGAAGTACAGTAACATTTATAAAATCTTGTTGTCGCAGCAAAATATTTAGTGTACACATTACCTATAACATAACATGAAAAATTTTTTCATAAAAGATATCTCAATTCATAAAAGCTTAAATAAAATAATTGCTTATTAAAATAATAAATATTTATATGTTATATTTTATCACCGTAATAAAATACATCATTGTCTGCTAATTGCACAATCATATTTATTAACTTATAATATTTTAACAAGAGGGACACACTTTATGTATGTTATAATAATATATTTATTTGGATAGTTTGTTATTTTGTTATTTATTTTTAATTACAAACAATTAAGAGGTCATATAATCAATAAATCAATGTCACTAACATAAATTAAAAAAATTAAATATTTATATTAAAAAAGAAAACTATCGTATATTTATAAGTGTAATATTATATGAATATATGTAGTTTCAGATTTTTGTAAACATAATTATTTTTTTTAAAAAGTTGAATGCATCGAAATTTGTGCACGTAATTAATAATTTATACTCTTTAGATATTATAATATACTAATATATTTGCTCAGTTAACACATATCATTTACATAATATATCTGTTGTAAAAAATAAAGTTGAATCAATAAGTATAAATAGAGTACGGTATGTTAATTATAATATATGTTGGTAAATAGGGAGGAAGTTTTAGTGCTTAGATAAGTAACGCGTTTTTTTAATTTGTACACAATGAATTAAATGTCATTTTGGTGTCTTTACTATGCTATATTGTATAATTTATATAATTCATATTTTGAATATTTAATTGAATTTGAAATTTGAAATTTCATTTTGAATTAGCATTAACACTTTGAAATTCAGTAGGTAGATAAAACTTAAATATATTTTTAAAAAAACCATATAATTATAGGTTATGTATTAGGTATCCATTTTGTGGTTATACGGGGATATTAAAATCATCTTTTTGGCGGAAATCAGAATATTATATTTGTATCTTCATAATATTGAATATTTTGAGGTATGTTTTATACAAATATACCTTTGTAAAATTCATTATTTAGTGTTTAAATTAAAACAAAAGAATTTCATTTTTTACGGTCGTCAGTGTCTTTTTGGTATTAATAAATCTACTTTTGTTTTACTAAGATTTAAAAATTAACAATATTTTTATATAGTAAATATTATTTCATTTAAGAGACTATAATGAAATTCTGCTTTTTCTTTATTTGGCTGATGATTAACAATCATTGCCAAAATAAACGATTTAACAAAAGCAACATTTTTACTTTTTTTTTTGTATATACATATTTTGTATAACTGTAACTGTTTTTGTTATGCCAAAATAAAAGGTGTCCTGGTTTAAAAAAAATATGTTTTATTTGATTTGTACCAATTCTCATTTCATCTTAATAATTATGTACATTGTTTTATCTGTATATGAAAAAATACCAATTTATAGACTATAAATGAATTTAAAATATGGTTATAAAATAAAACTAAAATATCTCTGTTGAGTTAAATTTCACACAAATAATAAAACAATAGCAAATTTTTCCCATTTTTATATATTTTAACATATTTACATGGTATATACAAGATAATTAATAACAATTAAAATCGCAGACACGTGTTGTAACGTATGCCTTTAACTCTTGAGCATACCTATAATTTTAATTTATTTGCGTAGACAAATAAGTAACAAAGATAGGTATTTATACAATTTCAATTTATACAAGTATAAGTCGTTGAGTTATATATACATATGTATGTTTATATATTTACTTATTTAATAAAGTGGAAAAATTACAACAGATAGGTAAAATAACCTTTTTTTGAGAAAGGTTTTATGTGTGGTACATAGATTTAATAAAATAAATTTTTAAGTAAAAAAAAAAATAACTGAAAATCGCGTCACATCTTTTCAAATAACTGATCCGAAAAAAAATTAGCGACTGCTCTTATCAAAGAAAAATGCTCTTATCAAAAAAAAGTATTAAAAATCCTTGAATAAATTTAAAAAAGGTATAAGTTTATTATTACCTAGTATATTTTGTCGAAAAAAGAACAGCTTAATTTTTGTACAAATATTTTAGGTTTTCTATGCGAGATTGAAACTCTGAATATTTAATTTGTGTATTTCGTTAAATTAATTTAAATATATCTAAGTAAATCTATGTGCTTGGCATTGAAAATGACTGAGAAAATATCTGCAATTGGAAAGAATAATGATTTTCGTTCCTCCTGTCATTCGCGGACGAAACAATATATCCCGACTCGACATTTATTTACACAACCATAGACATTGGTTTTTGTCTCTTTAAGTACTTATAAATCAGATAATGTCTATATTCATAGAATCAACTGCAGACATATTAGAAGAATAAAAGCAAAATATTTGCCACACATGTATGTTATTATCGTCGTCTTGAATGGTAGTAGTCTACTAATCCTAATACTAGATTTTGGTTTCGTTTTATGATTATTTAAATTAAAATTTTTCATACCTCTTTATATTAGCAAAAGCATATGCGAAAATTGTAATTATTAGAAATTTGCCCTAACAAGGTATTTAGTAATCGTCATACAAAATATAAAAACATTCCAATAGAAATTGATAATATAATAGAATGGAAAGTATGATTGGGCATTTTGTTCTCTAAGACAATTTTATTTCAAATATCATGAAAGTAATCACAAGAAAAAAATGAATGAAGAAAGAAAAGCGAAAGATCACGAAGAAAGTTTACATATCAAATATAATAAAGGGCAGTGGTCGCCTTTGATCGGAGAAAATTGAAATTGTCACATCAACAAGTGTTAC
This sequence comes from Baronia brevicornis, assembly GCA_031353405.1. NCBI lineage: Eukaryota > Metazoa > Arthropoda > Insecta > Lepidoptera > Papilionidae > Baronia > Baronia brevicornis. The sequence continues at coordinate 235,481 of JASFAT010004656.1, read as the reverse complement.
GCACTTAAGATGTGGATGATAACAATACGAGTATAAATTTATATTTTATTATTTAAATATATATAACTAATAAAGTAGGCGATAAGTATTAGGTGTACAAATAAGTTTCCGCGGTTTGTCAAAAGATGGCCCCACCAGAAGGTTATGGAGAAATTGTCAGATGTAAAACGTAATATCCCAAGTTTAGTCATCTGGCAACACCATAACCTTAAAGTACTAGTGATTCCGTATCAGCATCACGTAATTTTTTTCGTGCAAAAATGTCAAGTTTTATTCCGAATAAGCATCATTTGCGGGAACTTTTGATTTACTTCTTTAATGTGAAAAAATCTGCAGCTGAGGCGCATCGATTGCTTCTAGAAGCATATGGTGAAGCTGCTTTAAGTGAGAGAAGTTGTCAGGAATGGTTTCAAAAGTTTAAGAACGGTGAGTTTGACGTTAAAGACAAAGAACGCAGTGGAAGGCCGAAAGTGTACGAAGACATGGAATTAGAAGTACTATTGGAGGAAGATTCGTCCCAAACGCAAAAAGAACTTGCACTTACTCTACAAGTGACTCAACAAGCAATTTCACATCGTTTAAAATCGTTAGGAATGATTCAAAAACAAGGAAATTGGGTTCCATATGAACTAAAGCCGAGAGACGTTGAACGCCGATTATGCATGAGTGAAATGCTGCTTGCCAGGAATAAAAAAAGAGTTTTTTGCATCGTATAGTCACTGGTGACGAAAAATGGATTCACTACGATAATCCAAAGAAGAGAAAGTCATGGGTTAAGCCCGGCGAACCATCAACATCGACAGCTAAGCCGAATATTCATGGAAAAAAACTCATGCTGTGTATTTGGTGGGATCAGCTTGGTGTCGTGTATTATGAATTGCTGAAACCAAGCGAAACCATTACTGGAGCTCTCTACCGAACACAATTGATGAGATTGAGTCGGGCACTTAAGGAAAACGCGCCCATTACTACTCCAGACACGACAAAATTATTCTTTTACACGATAATGCTCGTCCACATGTTGCGGCGCCGGTAAAAACATACTTGGAAACACTCAACTGGGAAGTTTTACCCCACCCGCCGTATTCACCAGACTTAGCCCCTTCTGATTATCACCTGTTCCGGTCGATGGCACATGGTCTGTCTGAGCAGCGCTTCACATCATATGAAGACACCAAAAATTGGGTAGATTTGTGGATAGCGTCAAAAGATGAAGAGTTTTTTCGACGGGGTATCCGAATGTTGCCAGAAAGATGGGGAAAAGTAGTGGCAAATGATGGAAAATACTTTGAATAAAACGTAATGTACTTTTCCTTTACAATAAATTCCTAATTTTTTATAAAAAACTGCGGAAACTTATTTGTACACCTAATATATAGTTGTAGTATTTGTATAAATAACGAGAACTGATTACAGAATACTCTTAGAATATCTATATTTTCTATCAAAGTATTATTTGATCCCAAATACGTATGATTGGTAAAAAGACATACGTAATCTTTAATTATTTGTATGTCAAGTAATAGGTGTTTGAGTAACTTGGATTAAACATTGTTTAGGTTGGTTTATACGTAAGTTAAACCGTAAAGTCGATGAGTTACAATAGTTATATGTCTATGGCGAGGGGAATCCCCTCACGCTTGTTTCGGATGTTGCGCTGGCGCAGGTGCCGATGGCTTGAAACACTGCAGTAAAAATGCGGTGTACATGACGAACGCTATTGAAAGAGCGATTAACGCATACATAAAAATATTGAGTTCGGGTTGCCTGAATCTATTCTTTCGAAGCCATTCCAATACCTCATTTTCGGACATGACGTCGCCTGCAAAACACATATAGATCATTAAAATAGAATGGTAAATATGGAAGAGTTATGGAAGAGTAATAGAAAATAACTTTTTTCTAAATTTTTTGCCTAAATATCAGAATTTTTAATTATATAATATATAAGATTATCAATCTGACTAAGGGTATATTTTTCTTACCTCTGTATATACTTGGAAATCGTTTCCGAAAGTAAACGATTGCTGGCAATTTAGTGACACCCCATTTACGGGCATACCGAGGATCTTGCATTTTTACAAAAGTAATGTCCAAGTTATCGGTCTCTCCGTCAATGTTTTCTAATTTTTCTAAGACAGCACGACTTTCCATGGACTTCTCGTCTTATAATGTAAAAAATATATGAACCATTACAATCGCTTATTAAAAAACAGGATGAAAGAATATCGTGTCATATACTTACAAAAATAAACAGCTAAAAATTCGTTTTCTTCTAAGAGTTTGTCCAGCATTTTTCTATTTACTTCTTCAATTTCATTTTTAATTTCAAAAACGTCTTGAGATGTTAGCCATTGAAGTATCTTGTCCACATGATGTAGATCCCCATCGTATAGCATTGGCACTCGTTTACGAAAGTATACAAGTGATGGTATATTGACAACATTGTGCTTCGCTGCTGCCTCTATGCTAGCTATTTTCACAAAATCTATACCATATTGGTCAACTTCGCCGTCAATTTGTTCTAAGGCTTCTAGAATTTCTTCACATTCTGGGCAATCTTCATCATCGTCTGCAATAACAGCAATTTATACGTGGACATTTAATTTTTTTTAAATATCAATATCCAAACATAAAAGTCTTATTATTACAAACAAAATAAATTGTAAAACTTACAAAAGAACACCACTAATAAAGGAGATTCGTAAAGCAACCTCTCTAACATTCTGTCATTAACTGATTCGATTTCATCTGCTAGTTCTCGGTTATCATCATCAATCAACCACTCCAGAATGGATTCTTCGTTTTGCAAATCGCCTTCGAAAAGAAGCGGGTTTCCATTTCTGATAATAAATAATATTAAAAAATCAAACATACTATTATTCAAATGGCTAATAATCACCCGTTTTAAAATTGTTTACCTGAAATATACCATGGCCGGAAAAGTCTTAATGGAATATCGTTTAGCAAGTTGAGGATCTTGTATTTTAACCATATGAATACCATACACGTCACACTCATCGTCTATTTTCTCAAGACCCTCAAGTATGTGGTCACAAATATGACAATTTAATTTGTCTGAAAAAATATGCCTCACATTGTAATAAGATTTAATTTAATTAGGTAATATAGATTAATATAATGGTATCCAATGATGGCACAGAAAAAACAATTTGATCATACCTAGTAAGTTCGTATTGGAACCTTATGATCTAAACATTTATATATTTTTCTTTCTTTCGATTTCTACCAGAAATACTTTAAAACACTGATTTTTAGATTTTTTATAACTCTCGATATAGTCAATTTATATAAAAACGTAAAACAATAGTATTTATGTAAAAAATAAAATATAGTTACAGAAATAAACGGCCAAGTACTGTGTTTCTTCAACCATCTTTTCTAACATCACTCTCGTTATCAATTCTATACGATCTTCAGTCTTTTGGGTAATTAACCACTGAAGCACTTCTTCCTCTTCAGCTAACGAGCCCTCATACACATTCGGAACATTATGCTCAAAATATACCAAAACGGGAAAATCAGTAACTCCATATGCCTCTGCTATTGAGTAATCCTGTGTCTTGACAAATTTAATCTCGTGTCTGTCACAATCGTCATCGATATTTTCTAATTCTTCTAAGATTCCTGCGCATTGCTCACAATCGAGACTGTCTGAAAATTTCAACAATCACAATTAAATTTCTCTAACAGCCGATTATATCTCGCTATCAACTAAAAACATTAGACGCAAACTTTAATGAAAACGAATGAGTTAACACAAATTTGTTTCTATTATTGCTAAATATAATTCAATTCTACTATATTCTAACTAATCGATTTTCTACTAAACAAACTTGGACATTCACAAAGTATGGATGTTGTGCCACTAAAACAATTCTACGTAATTTAATCAAGAACATGAACATAATATAACGTGTAAACACGATTAACGGTACATTTAACGTTTAATTCTCTATCAATCATGCATGCCACATGCAGAGGAAGAAATAATGATCGGAAATGTGCAAGGGTAAGACAACAATGGCGTGTCTTTAGTCATAGGGGATAGGAGTACCCTCTGGCTCCTGTCCTTCCTCATCTTCGTGGCTTCTGTCTTTCCTTCTTACTGTTTTTTGCATGGCTCTCAAAGTGCATATTTCACATAAAGTTTTATTCCCTATTGAAAAGTAAGAATGGTTAATTTTAATCTTAGTATATTTTTACCTTCCTGCAGGTTAAGAACACAGCAAGTTAGAGAAAATAAGTGATATATAAATAGTTTAAACAGTTTATAGCTTGCTCTATTTGTAGTTTTTTTTATAGTATTCGTTAAATTTAGTAATAGGCTAAATATTTAAATCATATAAATGTAAAAATAAAGCCTTACAGAAGTATACTGCTACTGATCCCGATTCTTCTATGAGATCTAGTAAATCTTTTCCTTCAAGAGCTTCTATAATATCACCTGCTGGATTTTTCTGGGTCAGTAACCAGCTTAAAAGTTGTTGCTCGTCATATAAGTCACCTGAAAGAAACTAATGTTCAAGAGCATTTGTCCTACATTTACAGAATACTAGAATATATTAAAATATATATACGCTTACCAGCATATATGACAGGATCTTTAGAACCCAACTTGAAAAATAAGACTGCGGGTAGAGCGAATACACCGAACTCTTTAGCCATTTGTCTATCATCGATTTTAACAAAGTTAATACCAGCTCCATCTGCATCATCATCTATATGCTCGATCTCAGCTAATACTCTGGGACACTGTTTGCAGTCATTACTGTCTAAAACATGTGATATGTGCAATAAAACTTGAACTCGAAATTATTAAAAATATTACACAACAAATGATATTTTACGAGACAAAAACAAAAAATTAAACAAGGAAACTCACAAAAGAACACAGCAACATAATCTGATGTTTGCCTTATTTTTTGGAACATTTTCCTGTTAACTTTCTCGATATGATCCGTTAATTCCATATTTTCTGGATTTGTCAACCAATCTAATATTTCTTCTTCGTCGTCAATATCACCATCATAGTTGATATATTTTGTCTTTCTGAAGTATGTGATACCTGGAGGATTGCGAAAGCCATATTTTTTTGCCATTAAACGATCACTACATTTTACAATTTTAATTCCATACTCCGCTGCTTCATCATCTATCAATTCTACATGCCGCAATACTCGTGGGCTTCCTGGATCATCATCTCTATCTGTAATATTATTATTTTTAATCGTCATTTCATTTAATAAATCAATAATTGAAACTCAAACAAATATCGTTCAAAACTTACAGAATACCACAGCTAGGAATTCCTTCGTTTCGATATATTTAAACAATTTGTCTCTGTCAATCTCTTCAATACTTTCATCCTCTTTTTGTTTAATCATCCATTCTAGAACTTCGGATTCGTCCAAAAGATTTCCTAAATTAAACGTTCACCATTACTTCAATACCGCCAAGTTTAAGATTAAAAATTCAATTTATGTAGAAACCACATCCATTTAATTATAATATTTAAACTTACCGAAAAATTCCTTATTTGGCATGCTCGATTAATACTACAGCAATACCATGCTGACATCATTCATGTGTATAGTGAGTAATGATAGATATAATAATAGAAAATTGTATTTATTTAACAAAAATATTGTATCAGCGCCATCTCAACAAATTTAACGTACCAAATAAATAATGAAACATCCATGCTAAATTTCAACAAACAATACAGTACAACCTAACCTTTGATAATTCACAACATCAGTATTAAAGATTCATTAAAATGTTAAGATGATATCGTGATCGGTGCAAGATTACTGTAGTTCAAATAATTTATTGCATAAACAAAGAAGCATGTGACGCCTCATAACAGTAATATTGTTTTGTGTCGCGTCACATGTTTCTAGTAATGGCTAAACAGTCTAACATTGCATTTGTATTTAATTTATTTATTGATGGTACGTATATAAAAAAACAATATTAATAATATCTAATAATAATAAATAATTGTTTATGTTTGATAAATTACAAAATAATGAGATTCCATGAGGACTAGAAAACTATATGAACATGAAATCCTTACAGCGATAAGTCTTTCAAGATTTCACGGCAGTATGCATACAATAAAAAATGCCAACGTGTTGATGTCTCCATTCAACTTTATTCTAAATATTGGAATCAATTTACAATCAAAATTAACGATTTATACATCCGCTTATAAAGTTACTAACAATTCCAATATTTAGTCTTCACATGTTCTCAAATTAAGAAAATATCTTGAGCGAATACTTTGAAAATTATGTGTACAAATGGGTTGTAAAGTATTTGCAGAACTTTTGCAGAGTAACTTTTAATAATTGAATAAGTAATGAAGCTATAAGAGAGCGATGTCAAATAAAAGAAGATGTCGTGACAAAACTTGAGAAAGGGATGCTTAAGATGGTCGGGGCACATAGAGAGGATGGATGAAAGACGACTGACTGTTAAAAGTAATTAACGTTGCGGATGTGGTTGGAAGAGTCGGTAAGGAAGGACCAAGATAAACGTACCTTAACCACATTGCCGAAGTTTTTAGGAAAGGCCAGGTCAAGAGTACCCTTAACCGGTGGGCTTGAATGAGGAGAGTGATGAGTATGGAGGGAGCAAGGACAGTATGTCGTAATCGTAGTAGATAGAGATTTGTGGTCTCTGCCTACCCCTACGGAAAACAGGCGTGACGATATGTATGTATGTATATCGTAGGCACAGATACAATCGTAAAGTTATAATTAATGTAAATAGTTCGTGTGTAATGCAAAAAATACAACATACAACCCTGTTAGACGCTTATAGATATCAAGGGACACGACGTTACACAGAGCTAGCGGGACTTCTTAACAATGTAAGGATTATAACTTGACTTTGGAATTTGTTGAAATGTGAATACATTCGTGTCCTCTTGATGCCTCGCGTGCACGCTTCCGGCGACAACAATGTCTACGATGTAATATGGTTCTAACACAAACTGTTTACCACCACCAAATATTGTCAGAGCCGAATAAACCTTTTTTCCCTTTAGACGGTCTTTCCGGTTTGGCTGCGAGAGCCTTATTTTTGCCTTTTGTCTGCTTCTCAAAACTTGGCGAATTCTTCTCGAGTTTCTTCGGCGGGACCTTGGTTGGCGTCGCTTTGGCTACTTTTGTGGGGCTTTGTACTTTAGTAGGACAGCACTGGTATGGTTCGTAAGTGATTTTTGGGACAGCCGGTTTCGCCCCCAATCCAATGTAGAAACAGCGATCGCCTGCAGTCAGTAAAAATCTGTTGTTTATAACCCGTGAAAATTGTAATAATAATACAAAAGTTAATACTGTGCATATTTAAAATTTAGGCGCCTATTTGTTATGCGCGCTATTAATAAATTCTAAATGTTATGTTAGTATTAAGAACTGAAAACATTTAAATTGGTAAGCGTTCGCGAATGACTGCAGGCGATAGCTACTAAGGACCCATGCGGATTCCGTTATTCGACCATGCAGATGTGTGACTGGGGTGCACTTCCGTGCCTCTATGCAGAACGTGCTCATCTTTTAGGGTCCAACGCTACTTATTTACCTGTAAACATTCTTTTTATTCTAGTAAAAATACCATCTTCATTATCAATTTCTTCATCATCGTCATCGGCATCATCATCGTCATCACCTTCATCGTCATCATTATCATCATCATCATCGTGGAGGCTAAGGTCATTTCTACCAACTTTTTCATCATTTATATAGGTCTTTTTATATTTAGATAAATTGTTGTCTCCCTCTTCATCATCATCATCTTCTTCTTCTTCTTCATCTTCATCATCAGAATCATCATTGTTAGCAGTGTTCACTTCACTGCCAGGTTCATCTTCGTCTTCAATAACATCTTCCTCTTTACCGTCACCAAATTTGAAATAAACATTTTTTTGACGGTTTGATGTCGATTCTGTGTTTAATTGTGATATAGAGATTTTCAGTTTTCCTTTAGTTTTCCGGTCGGATATTAACTCTTTTGGCGTGGACACTTTTTCTTTATTTGTGTTTAGTTTACTTCGCATTGTTCGTGAGGATTTATCACCATCTGCATTGGCCATTGATTTACGATTAACATTAAATATTTATCGGTGGCTATCTTCACCTGCAGGCATTAGTAACTGTCATGCAAAATGACATAGCTCAAACATTCAGTATTCAAGGCATAAAGTAATATTTAAAGATAACAAACATTCATAGAATGATGTCATGCATATAACATTTTTAAAATATCATTTTAAACGTATTTTTTTTATTTTAAATATTAAATTTAAAATGGATGTGGATTCTTACTTTTTTGATCTACAAGCCACTGGAGAACCTTATTTTCGTTCTTTAAATCACCTATAAACAGGAAACATGTATTAAGAATTCAAGGAATGTCACTAAGGAAATAATTCATATTTTCATGAGAAAAAGAATTTTCTTAATTATTTTTCTCACACACAAGAAAATAAAACATAATTCTTAAAAGCCTTATCTTTTATTTGCTTGTAATTATCAAAATTCTTTTAATTTAAATTCCTTAAAAAGGCTAAGGCATTGGAGTTTCACGGTATAATTTTATTTATAACCAACATAAAACCACTCACCATCGTACATTATAGGTACACCAGTTTCGTAATAAACCAAAGCCGGAAAGCTAAAAATACCAATGTCGGAAGCTAATTTCGAATCTTTGGATTTGACAAACTGGATGCCATGTTTATCAGTGTCGTCATCAATTGTTTCCAATTCTTCTAAAATTTCATCGCAGGTATCACAGTCTTCGCTATCTGTAAAAGTGAATTATTTATTGCATCAAACTCTTGTAATATTTTAAGAAAATACACAGTAATTACATTAACTACCGTGTAAACTTAAGGTAAAATAACTTACAGAAGAAGACGGCCAAATGTTCGACGTCATCAATAAGATTCTTTAATGTTTTTCTATCGACATTTTCAATGACATCTGGTTGGGAATCATGTAGCTCTAGTACCCATTTCAAAATAGCTTCTTCATGCATTAAATCACCATCGTAAATTGTTCTAAATTTATGACGATAATATGCTAAGGCCGGCAGATCAGACAGATCGTACTCCTTATCAATTCCGTCATCAGATGTCTTGACGAAATCGATATCTTTTTCTTCACACTCATCATCAATGTTTTCCAATTCACTCAATATTTTTTGAGACTTCTTGTCACCTTCTCTATCTGTATTTTATAAATAATAATAATAATAAGACATATAAGATAAGATATATTTAGTGTTCCACATGACAATATTCATCAAGGCGGAAAAGATAAACAAAGAAAATACATCGAGTTCACGAATAAGATTTCCGCTATGTGGCACGTTGATTTAACTGTCATTGTACCCATAGTAGTCTCTGTGAATGGACTTAGTGGTAAAAATTTGGACAGCCATCTATCCAAATTAAGTTTAGGTAAATGCGTTACATTCAAAATTGAAAAAGCACCCATAACTGGTATTCATTACGAGTCTGGATGCTCTACTTAAATTTGTACAAGAATTAACGTTAATTCCTTCAGAAATAGGGAGGCCCGTGCCCAGCAGTGGGATATACATATGTATGTGTATGTAAAAAAAATAATTACAACGTGAGTTGAAACCATAAATTCGTATCATCTTACAGGTGAAAGGCATGTCTATAATACTCACTAGAACTAGAAATGCAATGCTTCTTATAAAAAACTTTGTTTAAAAAACTATTTGCTGTTTTATTGATTATTTCCAAGAAAAAACATATGGAATACATAATTTCAAACATTGCTTTACATTATAAATACATTATAATCAGTTTTTTGTTTTCATGTTTTACTGTTGTAATTGTATCAAATTCAAGTAGTAAACGTCAAATAAATTAACTTCCGAATTTCTCACCTACTCTTATCTATAGAAAAATACTAGTGGTTGTATGATAATTCTGAAGTTCTCTTAAGAAGTCTATTCAAATAAAGGATTTTTGATTTTATATAATTTCATTTAAGATATTAAATTAATACTCGTACTTACAGAAAAAGACAACTATGTGGTCATTTTCTTCTAATATTTTCTCTAACATTTTAGCATTGACCTCTTCGATCTTTCCAGGGATTTCTAAAGTGTTTTCATCTGTTAACCAGGCTAAAACTTCATCTTCATCCTCAATGTCCCCTGAAATCATGAAAAGAGTCTAACTACATTTACATACATACATAGAACCAGAAACTGGCTTTCTCAGATCTTGCTAAAAAAGATAAAGATCTAACTTTAGAATGGTGGTAAAATAATAATATTTGTTGAAATAAAGGTCACTTGAAAATATTTCAAGCTGAGAACTCTTTTTTATTTTCTCAGCGTAACTAACAAGTAAGGCAAACAATTTCAACTCGAGAGAGGAGAACATCCACAGAAAGACAGTTAAAAGGTTATGTTAGTACTATGTCTTTAAATAAACTTTTATCATGCAATATTTGTAACTTACCCTTATATATTAATGGATCTTTATTCCTAAAGAAAACTAAAGTTGGGAAGGTTTTAATGCCATATTTCTTAGCTAACGCGATATCTTCAGTTGTAACAAAGATAATACCAGTTTCATCTAACTCATCGTCTATGTTCTCCAGCTCCTCTAAAATGTTGTCACATTCTTCACCTTCTTCGCATTTGCCACCTAGTAAATTTTGATAAAATAATTTATAAATAAACAATCTCATACTTATAAAACTGAACCTTATAATATTATAATAAATTGAAAATGACTTACTGAAATACACAACTACATATTCATGCTCCTCGATAAGATCAATTAAAATTTCATCTGTCACTTCTTCAATTGTGGCACTATTTTTCTGTTCAATAAGCCATTCCAATACTTCGTCTTCATTCATTAGATCTCCTTCGTAAATGGCTGGAATATTTTCTTCAAAGTAAACCAATGTTGGCAGATGATCAATACCATATTCTTTAGCTTCTTGTTCATTGTCCATTCTTACAATTACAATGCCCTCTTTTTCTAATTCATCGTCAATATTTTCTAGTTCATTTAGAATTCTGATATCTTGTTTATCGTCTTTGTCGTCTGAAAAAAAATTATTGATATTATTTACTTTTTCATGGACTCTTTTTAATTTAGCTTTGTAAAAAAAGAACAAATCTGACTTACAGAAAATAACAGCAAGGTAAGGTGTGCTTTCTATCAATTTGTCCATCATTTCATCGGTAACTTCTGGAATTTCGCTATGGCGTTTTTGATGTATTAGCCAGCCTAATAATTCATCTTCCTTCATTAAGTCACCTTCATAGACATGCGGTATACCTTTTTCAAAGAAAACCATTGTAGGTATGCTTTCTATTCCGTACTCTTTTGCTTCTTTATCATCGTCAATTTTGACAAACGCTATATCGTTCTGATCACACTCATCATCAATGTTTTCCAGTTCAGACAGAATCTTTTGGCTCTTCTTCTGATCTTTATCATCTGAAATTAATTTTTAAGACTGTATTTCATTTTTATGTCAGTTCTTCATGTGGTAATTTTAGCTTGATTTTATATTATTGATAAGGAATTTAAAAATATATGATAAAAAGATAATTAGCATAAATACAACTGATCTATTTTCTGCCAAATATCTTGCACTTTTTTATATTTAGAATATATTTGTCTTCGTCTTTATAATTATACACACATTTACACAAGCAAAAATTTGTTTTAGAACTTCTTAATACATTTACTATAGTGATTTTTGGAATATATAAACTTATTATATATAATAAAGAATAGATTTGAATTATGAAAACTAAACCTTAATAAATATAAGATAAAAGTAACTTACAAAACAGAACAGCAACATAAGGCATTTTTTCTATGATTATATCGAGCATTTCATCTGTTATATCTTCAATTTCGTCGCTCTCGCTTTGATGTTTAAGCCAACTCAGAACTTTTTCCTCTTCTTCAAGATTGCCTTCATAGTATGTGGGAATCCCCTTTTCGAAGTACAATAAAGTGGGGACCTTTTCTATTCCATATTCTTTGGCTTCTTCATCATTATCAATCTTTACAAATGCAATGCCCAGCTGATCACACTCGTCATCGATATTTTCCAATTCGTTTAATACTTTTTGGGATTTACGGTCATTATTGTCATCTGTAATAATATAATCATCATATATATTCTTTGTATTTTGTGCTATATGGATTCGCATTTTAAAAAAAAATATTTTCGAAAATTTCACTCACAAAATAACACGGCTACAGTTTTTCCATCCTTAATTAGACGATCTAGCATTTCGTCCGTAACATCTTCGATTTCATCCTTTTCAAGTTGGTCAACCAACCACTCTAGCATTTCTTCCTCGTTCTCAAGATCACCTGTGTAGAAACAAACACATTAATACAAATTCTTACGGTAACAACGTTTGGCTACTGATAATCCATCAGTGTAGTAACTAAATCAAAGTCACTCAGACAGAAACTGAGACAACAATGGGTTTCCCTAGTGGATATGAGCCGAAACAAAGAAATTTGTCGAAGAAACGAAATCACTGACATAGCTGGATTTCAAAGTGGCAATGAACTGGTCATGTTTATCAGAAAATTGATAGATGAGAATAAAGATGGCGTTTTAACAAACGTGATAGGGAAATCCCCAGGTAGACGAAGCAACAATCTGTACAGGATGGCTGGCAGAAGCTGGTAAGAGTACCTTGCGCGACTTTGCGGAGACCTATGTACATGTATACTCTCCCACAGGCCGTTAACCTTAAAATGATGATCATCATCATCTTAACGTTAACGGCCTGTGTGTTAATAGAAATATGTAATATTTTTTTAGAAAATATATTTAAAATTATTCTCACCATCATAAACATTGGGGATTTGCTTTTCAAAGTATACAATAGCAGGCACATTATCGATACCGAACTCGATGGCTGCTCTTTTGTCATCGATTTTCACAAACTGAATACCATGGCGATCGCAATCATCGTCTATCTTCTCAAGCTCGGTCAGTACTGTCATTGATTCTTCGTCGCCGTGGTCGTCTGCAAATAATACATACATACAAACATATAATCACGCCTGTTTCCCGCAGGGCAAGCAGAGACTACAGATATCCATCTGCTACGATCTCGTCACAGTTTCTTTGCTTCATCTACACTCATCACACTCTTCATACAAGTTCGCTCTATCTCTCTCTCTCTCTCAGTTAAGGGTACGTTTATTAAGAACGTCAGCAATTTGGTTAAGGAGTGTTCTTCTTGGTCTTCCCCTAACGACCCTTTCAACCACAACACAATAATTGATACTTATATAAAATTTATTTATACAATATACACCATTAACAACCTTAAATAACGTTATATCACCTAATACCGCCTGAAGATTAGTAATCATCACCGTGTAACAACATCAGCCCCTATATATTATAATATAATACCCCTATATATTTATATTATACAGAGCAGATATGATACCTTTCTCAAAATAATGGAAAAGAAGTAGAAAGGGGAAGGAAGTCTGCGGATCTATACAGTTATCGTATCAAGCGTGGTAACACAAAAAAAATTCTATCACCTAACGCCGATATTTTGTGAAGATACGATATTTCCCCGGAGTATAGCTTTATCTCTATTAAACAATGGTGATAAATAAAAAAACCCATTTTCGTATGATACATCGTATCATAGACATATCATATTGATACATCGACACAAAAAAGCGAAAACGCTGTAAATGATACAGATTTTTTTTTTTTATTGCATATTCGGCATATTGGGGTCAGAAAAAATACTACGTCAAATGGCCTGAGACTCACAGCTCTACGACTAATATAAAGTTATATACAGCGCTGAGACTGACTGTTTTTGAATGATCAGATACAATTTTTTAAGAAATCTTATAAATTTTTTGGCTTTGGTTGAAAGTTTTTATTTTACGGTTTACTACGTTTTCGCTTTTTTATATAATTCTTCTGTACATATATTTGTCACTGAATGGCTGGATCAATTTTGATAAAATTTTTTGTGTATGTGAGTTGATCCCTGAGCTTGGTTAATTTTTTTTTGGCTAAGCCAAGAAAAGGTATTCAACTTGTGTATCTTGCCATATCTCACATACATATGTCAAACTTGGGTGTTTACTCAGAAACATCTTCTAAAGCTGAGAACGTGTCAGAGAGGAACTTAAAGAAGTAAGTTGTTAGGCTTGCGCTAAAAGACCGTAAAAGAGCAGAAGACATTAGATATTCAATGAAGGTGGAAGATATACTAAAGAAAATAAAACAGTTGAAATGGCGATGGACAGGATATATGACAAAGGATAGTAGGATAAAATGGACGAAAATTATAACAGAGTGCCAATCACGTGATGGTAAAATAAAGAGAGGCTAAAAGGTTAAGACGTGGAGAGATGAGATTAAGGTTATTGGAGCGACAATCTGGCACAGAAGAGCAATAGAGAAATAGAAAAGAATGGAAACAGCTGAAAGAGGCCTATGTGTCATAGAACACGCTGTATTATAACCGATAAGTTACTGTGTTCACATAATTTACAAAAAAATTGTGTTTACATAATTTATAAAAAGTCAATATCAGCAATAAAGGCTTAGAAAATATATCGGTTTTTAAAGATAGGTTATAAGGTAAAGTAGGGCTCACAGAATAAGACGACAAGGTTGTCCACATTGCCAATGAGGGTGTTGAGCGTCTTAGCTGTCACATCCTCGATGACATCTTCCTCGTCCCCAGTCGACTTGTTCGCGATGAGCCACTCCAGCACATCTTCCTCCCGACTCAGTTCACCTGCAACATACTTGACGATGAATTAATTGGCTCATTGGTGAAGCTTCCACTTTCGGAGTTTTTTTGTTGATAAGCAATCAACGTCGCCCATAAATATCCGCAGTATCACAGGTATTGCAAAAGCGCTGCTGATCTTTAAATGTTTAAGCTTGTTTCTTAAAGGTTCAAAAAATATATATTTAATAACCTTTGAAATATTTTTGATGATGACCCAAATGTCGCATAAACGATGTTTGTTTTATAAACAAAGGGTCTGAGATTCGTGTCGATTTTGTATCCCGGGTAAATGTGCCTGTCATTTGTGTGATTATAATGATACAAATAAATAGATAATCCCAGTGTGGGATTATCGTAGGTTCTAATATAGAATCCTGTTTTAAACTCATTAGAGTGCATTACATTTGTGCCTAACGTTCTAGAATCAGGTCTCCTTCGAAACTAAATATTTTTGAAATGAATCCCTGAATTTCTATAAGAAACTGCTTTCGAACTATCCCTGAACCTTTTTGAAAAATCTGTTCCAATAAATGTAGGAGGATATTCATAACATAATGCTTTTTTGTTTGCTCATACAATTAAACATATATTTTATATAGTTCTGAGAGTCAGAAAACATTAAAAATATAAATTTGCTGCGTTAAAGATTTGATTTTTATTATGCATTATTAAGATAGATTTTATTATAAATTATCTGACGTAAAATGCATTATTTCTCAGTACGACAGAACTTTGATACTAAATCATTCTTCAAATCAATTTCGTGAGTTACACGCCAGCAAATAATGAGTCACGGACCTTCGTAGATAATAGGTATTTGGTGCCTGTAGTATACGAGTCTTGGCAGTTCGCCAAGACTGTACTCCTCGGCTAGTTCCTCGTCGTGGATCTTCACGAAGCCGATGCCAAGCTGATCAGCCTCGTCGTCAATATTTTCCAGCTCTTGCAGCGCCTTCGCGCATTTCTTGCATTCGGGCTTGTCTGAAACATTTAAAGCCTCACCTTCATTTCTTTAATTGATGTCCATTTGTATATAAAACCGTTTTCCTATCATGCTTGAAGGATTTGCATCAGTGCAGTGAAGCGCAGTGCTCAGTGAGTGTAGTGCGTTAAAAGAAAATTAAAAGTGTACGCTACAGTAGACCTTATCGCGTGCAGTGGTGACCTTCCATTGGAAAAACGACACGAGTTTTGTTTCGCTCATTGAACGTGAGAGAAAAAGCGGGAGTTGTGCTGAGTGCTCGGAGACAGGGGACATATATTGCGAAGGCATTCCAACCTAGATTTTGTAGGGTTCACTTAAAATCCGCCACAATATCTACTCTATTTTTATAAATAACATAGCAAAAATAAAAAGCCTATATTTTCATTATTGTTTTGTACTTTTACAAGCTTTAGATTCTATAATGTGTACAAAATAAGGAAACGTCAAATATTTTTTTAACAACTAATATAAAAAAAAATTGAAGTCAATTCCTCAGAAAAGTAGGTGAGCAAAGAAAAATTTTATTTTAATTTTTTTTTAAACTATTAACATCAAGTGTCATCCACTACAAGTAAAAAAAATGTATTTGAACTTGAGTGGATGAATAAAAAATATTTTATTAACGATTGAAAATTTTTTTTAAATAATTCGTAATACATCATACATTTAGGTCAAGGTCAATCATATAAAAAAATCAAATAAATTTTCCAAATTAAACTATCACCGTGATAATAAAAGATTTTAAATTATATATATTTATTATTTAACGAGACAAAGTATAGAGTCTACATATTCGTGACAAGTCGGTTCGTCAATCCGAGCTTGCTGGCAGGACGGAAATAGAATTGCAAAAATAACCCGCCTCACCGCCGGATAATGCTAACGCGTTTTTGATTCTAGTCTCTTCTTATATCGGATGAACATGCGAGTATTAATTTGAAGAAATGATTAAGAAAAGAAGAAACAATGACACAAAGAAGAGTCCATTTAGATAACAATCACAGTTAATGGACGAAGATATGTAAGCGATTATGCGGTGTACACATGCCTACATCGGATTTAATTAATGCGAAAGATCATTGAAGTTGTTCCATTGATTTTTCAAATAAATCACCATATCGCGGCTACACAGTCGAGCCAATTAGCAACAAGTCAGCGATAGCTCAATCGGTAAGGATAGGATTTACGATTTAAGGTCGTATTAGAATTGGAATCCTCCATTGGACTATTGCTGTGAATCATATTTTCCTGCACAGGCATTATTAGCTTAGTTTTAATGGTTAACAAAAATTGAAATAATAAAAAAAAACAAAACTAGCCTTCTTCTTTAAAAAAAATAGCCTAAACATCGGACACTGTGGCGTATGCTTCTTAAGTTCTTCATAGAATATTTTATTGAATTTCCCATGATTCTTCAACTTTATTTTCTATTGTCGCATTGCAAGCGGAAAGCGAATACCAGTTTATCTACTTACACAATATGTCCCGTGGGAGAATTAGGTTTTCACATATAAATAATAAAAAATCTACAACGGATATAAATAAAATTTTATAACTCATACGATGAAGAGAAGTGCGGGTTTTAATTTTTAAAAATTATTTCATCTAAATGTTGACTCTGTCGGGCACACTCACGGAATCTAGCCACAGTATTCTGTGCCACTCACTGAAGCAGTGACGTTGGGATGCCTTTAACCTCGCGGACGATATTTTCTTTTAGTGCTGATATGGTCCTCGGATTTGTTTTAGAGACTTTACTTTTAAGGTACCCCAACAGATAATAGTCCATATGGTTGAGATCCAGCGACCTGGTTGGCCAGAAGATATACCGAAACGGCTTATTAATTTGTTAGAAAAGAAATCACGAATAAGCTCCGTCATGGTCACTAGCATTGTGATGTGGGACTTCTTATTGAAACCATGTGCGTGAAGTGAAGGCAGGATGTTCTCTTAATATTTGCAGCAAATAATTAGTAACTAAATCAAAAGTAAAAGTTACTGATTATTCCACATATAACCCAATCCTACCACCGGACACCTTATATAAAACTGTAAAGCGCGCAGCTACAGCCACATTGACATCAAAAAAGACATGCCGCGAGCCGAAAACCTTACTTACTGATCAGCGGACTGCACGTTCTGAGATCGGGACCTACGTCAATAAACACAATCAACACACGGCACCATCGTGTACTTGCAGAGTTTCGTTTCGACGTCTACAAATATGTTGGTTAACAAAGATAACTACTCAATGGCTACAATGAATTTTATAGATTGATAACACGTTCACTGTGTCTTCACACAAAGAACTCAATTTGAAAAAGATCTCATACGGGTCTTTCACTCGATACGGCGACTACAGTATTGTATTATATTCGAAGATGTTAATGCTAGTAGCCTATTGACTTTAACAGCTTTATCGAATACTGGCAAGTAAAATATATTTGGGAATCAGCGCAAATCGCACATTCCATCGGCTCGACGTCGTATCGGAGGTACAAATGTGTATATGCTGATTTTAATTTCGTCGTGACGTTACGTTAACCGTGTAGGGCAGGACTGGATCAAAGTAACTATAGTCCCTATTAGTCCCCTAGGCCTTAAGGTCTAGGGGTGAGAACCGACCGGGTACGTCAGAGAATCTCGTATAAGCGGCCGGTGTAGAAGTGTTCTCTACTCTACGCGCTCGGCTGGAGCCGGACTGCGTGTGAGTGTTTTGTTTTATGGGATAAGAAGGCAAATTTGCAGACGTGTCATCCGATAGAAAACAATCAACGCCGCCCATAGATATCCGTAGTGCCATAGGCATTGCAGATGCCGTTGCCGGCCTTTGAAAAGTATGTAAGCTTGTTTTATGAAGGTTCCAATATCATATCAGTTCAGAACCACCGCCTTATGGAACTAGCTCCACAGGGTAGTAATATCTAGAATGAAATTTCTAGAAAAACGTACCACACTGGATTGCCATTCATCCAGATGGTGTAGATGAAACCTTTTTCTTGTGGCGAGTTGTGTGGTAATGCGTTCTGTGCGAGAAGCCAAAATGTCTTAATTTTGACAATACAACTGATACATACTTGTTATTCATATTATCTTTGTATCCCATAATTGCATGCAAAATTATTTACAGATAAAGCAGCGAGATATATAATATTTTAAAAACAATTTTCTAGGAGATTGACTAGATCTCATACTCACTACAGTACCTACAAGTCTTTTAAGAGTTCTCATAGATCTCCAACACCCTGTTTTCCCGAGAGTTCTTTGAAAATGGCAACGCAGTGAACATGTTGTTTGTTAGTTTAGATAGTTTGCTCAAATTTTACCACAATAGCTGACCAATCGGTTAATGAATGAAAACCCACAAATACAATTAAATACTCACAGAATAGGACGGCTACATATTCAGTTTCTTCGATTATTTTACCGAGGATCTTTTGATTTACTTCTTCTATCCGGTCAGGAAGGTCCATTGCTTCTAAGCTCGTCAAGAAATCCAGGACACTCTCCTCGTCCATGAGATCTCCTATAGTGGACGTAAAAGATCAAAAGTATCTAGCATTAAATTCGCACACTACATTAATGTAATCTTCATTATAATTAATGTCAATAAAAGAAGGTATTGAAGAAATATCAACAAAAGAAATTATTGAAGAAACGTCAAAAAAGGAAATTGTTGAAGAAACGTCTACAAAAGAAATTGTTGAAGAAACGTCAACAAAATAAATTGTTGAAGAAACGTCAACAAAAGAAATTGTTGAAGAAACGTTAACAAAAGAATGTGTTTAATAACCATGACCGGAAAATAAATAGTTTGTCTGACCTTCGTAAATGATCGGTTCCTTCTCACGGAAGTACGTGAGGGCGGGGAATTTCGTGATGCCATACTGTTTCGCAAGCCTCTTGTCATTGATCTTGACAAAGTCCACACCGAATGTGTCCGTGTCATCGTCTATCTTCTCCAGCTCCTCGAGAACCTTGTCGCATGTTACACAGCTTCTTGCGTCTGTAACACAACGTTTAGTTACATAAGTGTATGTCGAGATACAATGCTTTACATTAAATACAATATAAATATAATTAATTCGAATTCTTCATTTCGACCTAAGAGATTACATTTCTAATGTCACACATCAGTCAGTCCGTCAATAATAAAGCTTTTACAGTCATTTCGTGATGTATTTTCTGTGGATAGAGAAGAAACGGCGAAATAACCTCTGCAATAAATATAATCAGGTAAAGACATACTACAACTTTTTACCGACAACTACTTTTTGTGCAATATTTTTTATGAGAATCTAAAATGATTCAGAAAGGCGATCTGCCACTTGCGTCAATCTGTGAACAGGTGCAGCTTACGAAGGCCGGTCTGCCCAGATTTGATTTTACTTTGTCGCAGTTGTCTATTAGACTATCATAATAAAATGATATTAATATTGTGGCTTATTTAAATATTATTTTGTTTTTCTTTATAATATATGTCAGTGAAACGGAAAACATCTCTATAAAAATACATATTTACGGCACGGGTTTATTGTAAGGTCGAATAATAGACGATGCTTTCTATATTTTTTTTTATTTTTTTTGTATATATTCACGCCTATCCCCCGCAGGGGTTGGCAGAAACCACAGAGCTCCATCCGCTGTCATTCATCGCAGCGAAACAGCTCGTCATTGGTCGCTTTTCGCCCTCGTGAGAATCAGGACGTGACGGGTGGCGAACAACATCGCCGTCATTTTCTACAAATTAGGTATATTAAATTCGTCTTAGTGAATCCCACGAGCCGCAAGGGAGGATGGAGGTCAGCCCCAGCAGAGCCCTGCATACTGAGGTAAGGCACCATAGTACCCGGGGAGCCCGATCCCGGGACGATCGGCACGCTTGCGACTAGGCTCGCCCCTAGCCACGCATCCATTGGCACGGCAGACCGTGGATTGGCGGAGAGGAACGGAAGGACAGAGAAGAAAGGAAGGGGCAGGAAAAGAAATGCGGATTGGGGAGGTTACCAGACTCGGAATAAACATTTAAAAATCCATATAAATATTTATTTCGATGCGGGAATCGAACCCGCGACCATTGACTCCGCGAGTTTGCCTCCATTGCTTTCTATAAAACAATAATAACAAAAAATAAAACTATATTATTATATATTATAACTATATATAACATAACTAGATTGATTTTTGTGTGAAATGATGTTGTTCATCATTACACTACATAACACTAGAATGTAAGTTTTAATACTCTCTCGTAACTTGGAAGTCTAAAGAAGAATAAATAGCTAAAAGATATCTGTGGAGTTTATTCCGCTGTTTCTTTTCCTTTCAACCCTTCATTTAAGACTGATATATAATAAATTAAATGTGTTTAATAAATATATTTTAAGCAATAAGGTTTAACATGCCTACAAACCAGTAAGGTTTAATGAGCCTACATGTTTTATAATAAAAAATTATAATTTCTCTTTATTCAAGTTTAATCTTTCATGTCGAAAACATAAATAATTTGAACTTGATTCTGACAGCCGATACAAGGTCCCGCAGTGGACTGTAACCGGCTTCTACAATCGGCAGCCTCTAAAAAATTAAAATGTTGCAATTATCCATACTTTTCCTGGCAAATGGGGAGTCACAAAATGTTTTTTATTTACTTCAACCTAACCTACTGATATTTGCTTAATTGAAAATAACGGAAAGAAAGAGAGTAACCCTATTATATGCGGAGAACAATACAACAAACTAACTTAAGAAAAATACAGGTGACTTAACTATAAATAATGAAATACGAGCTTAGGATAGTTGGTTTCTGATAAATACAAAAATAGTGAAGGTACATTACAAGCATAATATCAAATATTGTAAGTTTGATACGGAAGACTGAAAAACGAATTAGGTATCAAAATACAATTGCTATGAAACGAAATATGAAATATGATTTATTTATCGACTTATAGGAGTTACATCATTGTGTTGCCTGTTGACTAAACGAGGTTAGTCTGTATCTCGTAGCCCACGATGGAAGCCAAAAAATACCATGATTGAGGTCAGATAGTACTATAAACGTTCATTTTATTTTATCCTGGGAAACATTACGTTTTTTAATAATATGCAATATAATTAGATAAGATAGTAATAATAAGCTATAATAAGATATATAAAATAATCAAGACCCAATATATGACTGAAAAGAAAATGTAATTAAACAGTAACTCATCAATACAGATGTATAATCTCTCTGCGTACTATATCGAATTTATCATGGCGAGTCTTCCGAGGAGTTGTTTAATCTCCTCCCAGCTGCACAGTTGCATCATCCCCATCATCTGGACGGCTGGTCGTCCACCACTGTGCGATTTGGTCTCGGTTTTCTGCCACGAACTGTGCAAATATGGAACAAACTCCATGTGCTCATGTAGATATGATATATTGGCATTCAAAAGCCGAGCATTTGTGAGGGTATAAATAGCCGACTATGCATATGTGACACTTCCGGTGTTTTGGATGTTTATGGGCGGCAGTGATCACTTACCAATGGGTGACCCGCATGCTCGATTGCTTTTTTTATGGGATAGGAAGGTAAACGAGCAGGCGGGTCACCTGATGGAAAGCAATTAACGCCGCCCATAAACATCCGCAGGGTCATAAGCAATGCGGAAGCGTTGCCGACCTTTAAGGAAAGTGTCATTATGAGAGGGGGAGGGGAGGGGCGCAATTGACCCTCCGGAACTCAGCTGTTCATCGTACGAAGCGCGGTAGCTAAGCTACCACTCAGACGCCGGTTTTCTACGGGTGTGTGGTACTTCCCAGGGCGAGCCGGCCCATTCATGCTAGAGACAAATATGCCATTCCTGATAAAATATTCCTGTGGAGCGTGGCTCTACCACTAGCAAATTTTTTATAGCCTGCTTTGCTTTAAAAAAAATACAGGTACAACAAAGCAAATAAAGTTAAATCCAAAAGTAAATCAAAAATATTGTAAAATTCAATAAATTAAGAAATTAGACAAATGTGTCAATGAAATAAATTGTAGCCTTAAGACGAAAATTTTCAAAGCCATGTAGATATTAGTTTAAATAAAGCCATATAGTTCTCTGATTTATAACGTCAGAGGAATAAGAGAAACAAAAGAATGTCTGCACGTGATTTTCAACGGTCGAGCGTGAATAAAATACGGGTCACAGAGAAGAAGACACGTTTCAATAACTGGCCATCCAAAGCCTTCAACAAAACAAAAGTTAACACAAATATGTATTTAAACGTTGTTACGCGGAAAATGTAAACTAATTCATGCAAATCAAGAAGTCGTAACCGAAGCCCGTATTTAAGTCCACGACCCACGTAAGCCGCAGGTGTTAAATTTTGATTGCTCGCAAAAGTTTACACAGCGTGGAGATTTTAGACAATATTAAAATCGTAAAAGTGGTTAGTGTACATTAATTTTATAGTTTTAATGAATAAAAGGTCATTACAGCACGTGTAAAGCTCGTAAATTGTGGGTTTTTTTTACGTAAAAGATAAGCGTCTCGAAAGGTCAAGGTAGTGAAATGTTATTTTATTTATGGGATAAGAAGGCAAATGAGCTAGCGTATCGCTTGATGGAAAGCAATCAACACCACCCATAGACATTTGCAACACCGTAGGCATAGTACAATAGACTGAATGGTAGCTTAGCTACCGCGCTTGGTACGGTGAGCGGCTGAGTTCCGGAGGCCCAACATCACCCCCATCCCCCATCCCCTTCCCTCCCACTCCCAGCTCGTGCCCCCTCCCCCTACCTCTCCCACTCCCATAATAATGACACTTTTCTTAAAGGTCGGCAACGCTTCACTACTGCCTATGGCGTTGCGGATGTCAATGAGCGGGGTTGATTGCTTTCCATCAAGTGACACGCCTGCTCGTTTGCCTTTCTATCCGATAAAAAAATGCAATTCGACGAAATATTTTTTCTGATTCCGAAAATGAAATAAAATTTTTTTTTATAAGTGTCATATACGACGTTTTCGTTTTTTGCATCGATGTTTATAATATCTAGTCTAATTACAGTTTTTTTTCGTTTATAAATATTTTATATTGGCTATTTTTAAAACATGTTTTTAAACTCGTAGACTCTGTATCAATCCATAAAGCTAATAATAGCGAGCAAACGTTAAACTGTTCCCCATTGAGCTAGAACGCAATGGCTGTGTTGAAATCAAATCGTCTGTTTTACATCTACGAGAAAATCCCTATAATACATAGTCTTACAGTAATCAGAAAAATTGTAGTTAGACATAAATAAATATTTGTATTATAAAACAACGTAATCATTCATCATCATCATCAGCCAGCGGCAATCTACTGCTGGACTTAGGTGTCTCCAAAGAAGCGCCACCTAGCCCGATCTACGACTACACGCATCCAGTTCCTGCCAGCTGCCCAGCGCAGATCGTCGCACCGTCTAACCGGGGACGGGGGAGCGTCCCAAACTACGTTTTCCAAGACTAAATCGCCACTGCAGCACTTGTCTGCTCGGATTGTCGGATCTCCAACAAACTTGGCTAGCCCAATGCCATAATAATATATAATCATTAAAAGAGAATAAGTCTCTCATAACGAAACAATAATGGTTACAATTAAAAATTATAATGCTTATCTATTTGCTATAATTATAATTATAATTCTTATATAATAATTATAATTATAATGCTTATTAAAACGAAACAGTAATTGTAGCGCGTTACGTCATTTATGGATGAGATGACATCACGCGGATAATTTTATTTTTATTATAATTGATTTCTGGAAAATATGTTTTAAATTTAGTGCCATTAATACAATAAATGTTAATTCATAAATAAAAAGGAACATTAATAATCTAAATCAAACTCAATATTCAACAACAAAATATTCATAATAGAAATGGCACGTCTTTTCTACTGGCAGGGCTGACTCGACCTGTGTCTGTCAGCACTTCCTTATAGCATCTACGCTGTATGGCTACATAAATTAACTTATTTCTTGATTTGTCTGATAAAATAATATGTTATAATAAATAATTGCAGTGTACAAAGTACAAACATTCTTTCTTTCAGAACACTATTTATTTTTTAAACGCAATGTATCCCGAATACCGGAATCCCTGACGATTTTTCTCCGTTATTAAAAACCGGTATTTTGCTATTACATTAGTTAATAAAAATTGAATTTATGCACAATATAAATCTAATTCAAATAATATTAATTAATTACAAGATTTTTTTTTGAAGATAAACAAACAATTTCATTGTATTAAAATCTATATCTGGCACATTTATTATATGTAAAATGTAACATAAAATTTAATATGTACTTTTTTTACTTGCACGTTTTTTTTGTATCTATCTACTCCTACTATTTATGTAATAAAATAAATAATATCTACTCATTTCAGAACAATATTTATTGGATTTCATATATTATTTGTTAACAAGTCAATATAACAACTGAGATAAGTAAAAATATAACTAGTAAATTTTTTATCAATAATACCGGTTACAATACCGATATCCCGATATTTCTAATTTTAAATATCAAATACCGGTATTCAGATTTTAGTCCGGTATTGTAAGCCCTAGGGAGGGGGGGGGTCTAAAAAGGTATTGTGCCCCGGGCGCGAGTTAAGCTCGCTACGCTACTGAAAAGGTTTCTTTGAGTAATATGAGTATATCATTTGAGTATTTCCATGATTCTATATAGCTATTACCATTAATTTAATAAACTTTGTCGAAAGTTATCCCATTTCCTATTCATATTAACCAATGCAATTAACAAAAATAAATATGCTATTAAATTACTTTTTTTATTCGTTTGTATTGATTACGATCTAATTCGATCGGCTCGTTGTAGTTGAAGCATCTGATCACTCAAAAACAGTCATTTTCAACGCTGTACAAAATTTTCTATTGGTTGTGTTGCTGTGAGACTCAGACCATTTGACGCAGTATTTTTTTCTGATACGAATATGCAATAAAAAAATTGAAGATCTGTGTCATTAACAACGTTTTCGCTTTTTTACGTCGATATATTAATGGCCTGCAGGAACTTATTCGACTCTTGGTGTCCCGCCTATTCGTTTTGGACAAGCATAGTGATTTAATGTGAGTCCCTTTATGGATAGAAAGGCCCGTACCCAGCAATGAACGTCTATTTTGTGTATTTATAAATAATAGTAATTCATTAAAATGGTTTATCTAATAGATACATATAAATAAATATGCACAAATCAACATTTTTTAATCTACTCCCTGAGTTGACTAGTCTAACCTTTAAGTACCTTATATAAAATGAAGTATTTTTTTTAAATGTCAATCATCTTTTTTGACATTTTTTTGATTGAGTCAATTTCGAGTGATTTTTTGCCACAGTATTGTACATCAAAACTTAGATAAATATATATTTATCCCAACGTGAGAATTGAACCAGCGATCATTTATTCCGATAACGATATCTAAGTCGCAGAGCCAATCAGGATATCAAAATAATATGTGTGTAATAATAATATGTAATAAAAATCTAAGTGTAGTTTAGATTGCCTTAAACCTTAAACTACGTAGGTACCAAGTTATGTTAATTTAAAACTTTATATTTATTGTTCTAAATCTCAATTTTACTTGGTGACGCGATTGCTCGCTTGCCTTCCTACCCCATATGAAAGTAAACTTAGGTAAATATGAATAGATATAAATCCAAAAAGTGTTATAAGTTTTTGTTATAAAAAATGGCATATATACATAATTATATATAAAATGACAGTATTCTTTCATATATGTGTATGTATATATATATATATATATATATATATATATATATATATATATATATATATATATATATATATATATATATATATATATATATATATATAGTAATTTCGTGTACATGTATCTTTTTATATGTTGTATTTGACTAGAAAAGCACATAACAAGCTTAAATAAAACCATAACGATTTTAATTAGATTTGATGTGTCATAAGACTTTTTTTTATTTGAGAGACGGCTTATTGCCATTACACAATCTCTCCTAGTTAACTTGAAACTGAGAAAGAAGGTTGGGAGGTGGTGCAGCTAGTTAAAACCAACACAACAGAAACATAACAAGCAAAACTGGACGATATAGAAAATAATAAACTATAGACTTTACACAACATAATAATAGCTTTAAAAAGCTTTAAAAATATCCGAAATTGGTTTTGAAGGGTAATTTATTTGAGGCTGCTTTTTTGGTGTCAAGAGATCAATACAGAGTTTTATTGCCGTTAATTGTTTTTATTTTATGACATCATCCGTACTACTTTGGCACTATTGAAAATGTTGTTTTTCTTTTTTAGATGGTAATTAGTTAATATTATTATGCCAGTGTCACGTAAAATGCAACATTATCAGATCTTTTGAAATGTCTATTCAGCTTGTCACGTTACTTCTTGATAAAATGATGGCTATTCTATCAAAACCTTCAATGGACTTTTCCAGTCAACTTAAAAAGTCACGATACATGCATTTATTTCATATCACTTCACTTATAAGTCTTAATCGAACTATATTATATAACACGCCACCGCAATTAAACAATATAACTGAAAATAATATAAGATTATGAAAATGAATTACAAAAACAAAACGTCACTGATGAAAATTGGAGGCAAAAGTCCATTTTACATTTTAAGAAACTTATTCTATTTGTCATTTGAATAACGGCAACTATAATTGCCTTTAAGAAGATTAATAATGATCAATAAACTATTAAATACGCCTAGCTAAACAAGATAATTTTTAATGACATGAACTTATTTTAACAATATAAATAACGATAATGTACATATATTAAATAAATTACTAGTATTTTTGTTAAAACAAATAAGATAGTCATAATAAATAGTCTTTAACATTAAAAGAAAAAATAACCTCAAAGTGTTATATTCTATAATTAACGTTTGAACACGATTATAAACCCTATCACATTTAATAACCAGTACTTAAATGTACTGACATACAAAAATTGTGGATGTAATGGCATTGATACAACCACCTTTTGATGATATCGTAAATACTTAGAAATTTAAGTTTATTAGTCATATATTGATTTAGCGACGCTATGAAATTCATTGATATAACGCCATCTATTAACGAAATATTTCAAGAACTTTCATCTCTTGAAAATATTTAAAATGTATGCCATGGTTAAAAGTAATTTTTTTTTTTTAAGGCGCAATAAGTAAAATAATATATATTATATAAATAGATATTTATTTAGTCTTAACACCTACGTAGCTGTCTCAGTGGTGAAAACTTATGTTTTCGATAAAACATAAGTTAAAATAAGAAAACAACCTCAGTGTTTAAAAATTTAAATGATATAATAGACGTTTAACGACTATTTTAAATCTTGTTGCATTTTATAGCCAGTACTTAAATGTACTTACATTCAAAATTTGATTGAAAATGCGGATTAGTATTGTTCACTTCAATTTTATCATAAATACATTTAAATTCATTAGTCTTATATTGGTTCATCGACGCTGGAAAATTCATTGATATATCAATGAATTCTCCAGCGTCGCGAAATTCCAGCGCCATCTATTAACGAAATATTTCAAGGACTTTCATCTCTTAAATATATTTAATGTGTATTTTAGTAATTTAAGTTACTTTATATATATTTTTAATTATTATTAAAGGAACTAAGTACAAGGGACTACTTTAAGAAAAATAGAAAAATTTGCGGCACAAACAATTAATCTTCAATTGTCAATCTACCTAACGATAAAAGTTAGGTACATATCGTAATACTTTAACAATCAAAACCATAACGTCTATTACTCTGTGTCAGTCAAATGAAAATGAGCGATTGTATACACTTTACAACCACGAGCTATATGAGCTGTACAATGAGCCCGAACGCCCGAACGCCCGAACGCCCGAACGCCCGAACGAGTTCTCAAACGCCTACTCGACGACAAACCAGACGGTGGTAGAAGCCGCGGAAGGCCTAAGCTTAGATGGCTAGATGACATCAAGGACGACTTAAAGGCAATCGGTGTAAGGGGCTGGAGGGAAGAAGCTAAACGAAGATCCGACTGGAAAAAATTTACTGGACCAGGCTATGAGGATTACTATATAAGAAATATTAAGTAAGAGCGACCACTGTTTATATGAGTAGCTATCATAGACATGAAAGCAATCGATGAAAAGTCTCGGCAGTTCAATGAACACGAACGTCATCCTTCATAAAGACCTAAAGAAATGCTGAAGTCATTAGTAACGAACAAGAGGCAAGTGAATAAATATGGCGAATGAATAGACGCCAAGACATGTAGCCACTGTTTGATTATGGTATGTCAATGTAATTTTTTTTTAATTGTATGAGGCAATGGCTTGTGAATCAATATTTGAATCTGTATTAACTGGTTTATCAATTGTGTGTATAAAATTGTAATAGGAAGGCAAACTTAACGGAAACCAAGCAATAGCCTTTAAGAAATGTGTAGACTTGTTTTTGAAGGTACCAAAGATATATCGATTCCGAAGTAATGCTAAAAAGAGCCAGTTCCACGGAGTGATGCTTCGAAAAACCAACAAAACCAACCGTGATACATTGACAAATGTATCACTAATGTATTAAAACGTTTTAATTAAATATAAAACAACCAATGACGATATGAGTAGGTTTGTAAAATTACTCTCAACTGCTCCTTACAAAGAATTTCATATTTTCTTCCCGTCAAGTTATGTCTAAATTGATTCAAGTTTCCGAAACAAAATCAATTATTATATTAACTTTTTTACCTACTCTATTTTCTTCACTCATCAAATATACAACAGGAAATAAGTTTTATATTTATAGACTATAAGGTTTACATTGTCTAGAATAACACAATTATAATTTATAAAAAGACAAATAGAAATCTAAGCATAGAAAATGGCAATTATTTTAATGTCATAGACACTTTAAGTTTAGAGAGTCAAAAATGCTTTGGTTAGATCCGCTAAAAATTTTAATAATGCGCCAATTACATATTGCATGTTTACTAACATGTAAATTTCAGTCAGTTCATGCCAACAAAACAGCCGTCACTATTTTTTTTCCTTTGTTGGCAAATGAGCAGGCAGGTCAACCAAAGGATCACTGCCGCTCATAGACATCCGCATCACTGAAGGCGTCTCAAATTCGTTGTCGGCCTTTTGTGAACATATACACTCGTCTCTTGAATGGCTTATGTCGTATTAATTTCAAAATAATACAGGTGGGAAATTTTCCTTGGGTAAATTTTAATTTGTTCCACAGTTACACAGTTCGTGAAAAAAAAACTGCAACTGATGATGACAGTGATGGACTGTGCTAGTAAGTGCTGAAACTTATCAAATACTTTACAGTCTTCACTAAAAATAATATAATCAAAATTTTAACTGAAAACAGTCAACGGTCGCCAAACAAATTGTCCCAATGACACTAATATTATATCAAAAACATAACAGAACATTACATTTATACACCTTAATATTTTAATCTTATTAAAGTAAAAGGTGTGGCAAAAGTTTAGGAAGCGATGCTTAGATGGTTTGGGCTTATAGAGAGGAAGGATGAAAAATGACTGATATAAGTAATTTACGTTGCGGATGTGGATGGAAGAGTCGGTAGGGGAAGACCAAGGAGAACATACCTTCACCAAATTGCCGAAGTTCTTAAGAAAGGCCGGGTCAAAAGTACCCTTAACTGGCGAGCTAAAATGAAGAGGAGTATTGATGAAGTAAAGAAAGTGTGGTGGGATCATAGCAGATAGAGATCTGTGGTCTCTGCCTACCCCTACGGGAAACTGACATGATGATATATATGTATGTATGTATATGTGTTGTATGTAGGTTAATTTTATTTATATACATATTATATAAGAATAGGGAAGGTATGTAAATGTGGATTGTAAACCACTTAGCAATGTGTTAGTTTCTCTTCCGCTTTTAACTCTGCAATTATAAATAACCAGACGTATTGCGTAATATGGACCAATCGTCAATAAACAGAGAGAAGTGGTTGAGTCACTTATTCAGGACTTCTTGTTGTGTTTTCCTTTGTGTTTGAACAGCCTATATTTTTATTTATTAATTATACAAAGTAATAAGTTTGGTTTGGTTGGACGACCCAGTGGCCCTCCTCCCGCAGAGTCAATGGTCGCAGGTTCGATTCCCGCATCAGAATAAATATTTATATGGATTTATAAATGTTTATTCCGAGTCTGGTAACCCCCCCAATCCGCATTTCCTTTCCTGCCCCTTCCTTTCTTCTATATCCTTTCCCTTCCTCTCCGCCAATCCACGGTCTGCCGTGCCAATGGATGCGTGGCTAGGGGCGAGCCTAGTCGTAAGTGTGCCGATCGTCCCGGGATCGGGCTCCCCCGGAT
This sequence comes from Baronia brevicornis, assembly GCA_031353405.1. NCBI lineage: Eukaryota > Metazoa > Arthropoda > Insecta > Lepidoptera > Papilionidae > Baronia > Baronia brevicornis. Next base: position 204,240 of record JASFAT010004656.1, on the reverse strand, counting down.
AACTATGGTGCCTTACCTTAGTATGCAGGGCTCTGCTGGGGCTGACCTCCATCCTCTCTTGCGGCTCGTGAGATTCACTAAGACGAATTTAATATACCTAATTTGTCGAAAATGACGGCGACGTGGTTCGCCACCCGTCACGTCCTGATTCTCACGAGGGCGAAAAGCGACCAATGACGAGTCCTTTTGCTGCGATGAATAGCAGCGGATGGAGCTCTATGGTCTCTGCCAACCCCTGCGGGGGATCGGCGTGAATATATATATATATATATATATATATATATATATATATATATATATATATATATATATATATATATATATATATATATATATATCATGGTACTTACATAAGGCTTTAACCTGGATTACAGCAAAACATTGTCGTTCTCAATATATTATTCAATCGTTATCGTCTTCAATATATTATTTGCGTACCGTAGAATATGCAAATATTGATGACATACAAATTAAATGAAATCTAAATTATAAACTAAGATATTATATATTTATATAATATTATTAGTTAAGGTATATGTAAGTTATAAATTAATATTTTTAGGCATCTCCATTTCTGAAGGAATGGATATTAATTTGCTGCGATGAATAGCAGCGGATGGAGCTCTATGGTCTCTGCCAACCCCTGCGGGGGATCGGCGTGAATATATATATATATATATATATATATATATATATATATATATATATATATATATATATATATATATATATATATCATGGTACTTACGTAAGGCTTTAACCTGGATTACAGCAAAACATTGTCGTTCTCAATATATTATTCAATCGTTATCGTCTTCAATATATTATTTGCGTACCGTATGCAAATATAATACCATATGCGTAGAATATGCAAATATTGATGACATACAAATTAAATGAAATCTAACTAAATGATAAACTAAGATATTATATATTTATATAATATTATTAGTTAAGGTATATGTAAGTTATAAATTAATATTTTTAGGCATCTCCATTTCCGAAGGAATGGATATTAAACTACAAAGCTGGTCTAAACCGAGTTTGTGGAACAGAAATATTTCTTATTTAGAAATCTAAATACTTTTTTCACCATCCGTATACATATATTCCACTGGCCTCCATGGAGGAATAGATTATTATCTATCACGCTTGTCCAATGCGTTTTGGAGGGAAATCAGACTCAGAATAAATATCTGTAGGACATATATTATTTATCTCGACGCGGGGACCGAACGGCAACCCCGCCACTTAGCCTATTGATCATCGCATTGGCACATCCAGATGATAGGGATCAAACTTTTTTCGTGATGAGTTATGTAGCAGTGGAATTCAACGGTAGTAATTATTCTGGACAATGTAATAATTTATTAAATACAAATGGACTTATTGTCGAGGGTGCCACTTACGAAATTAACGGTAGCTAGTTCTATTCCCGCATCGGTATAATATATATGTTTGGCCTACAGATACTTATTCTGAGTCTGAATACCCCACCAAGCCGCCTGAAAAAGTCTGGTTCCATTGCCTGCTTCATTCATGAAAAAAATCCAAAAAATAATAATAATTTACAGATACTTTTCGATTGATCAAAACAACTCGAAGAAAATAATTTACTTGCGAATCAGAGTATACATATATATAGTTATAAATATAATATCCAATTCAACTGTTTCTTTTTGATGAATTTTGTCTGTATTTAATTAGTATATATACAAATGAATATACGTATGTCTGTATGTTTGTTCTTTATGCGTTACTACACCATTCATCCGATCGTCATAAAATTGTTGAAGGTTTACGGAATAGTACATCTATCCTACAATAAACAAGTAAACTAGACGAAAAAGAACGTCGTTTTAATAATTTTGATGATAATAATTTTTGTAATCTCAAAAAACTTCTATAAAAAAAAATTATGAGTGTATGATGGAACGTAAATGGACGTTTGGCATAATTTCATTCGTATCCTTGTGCTTATAAATCATCGTTATTGTCAATTGTCTAAGAAAAAATGGAAGAGAAAAGCAACTGAGTAAACATGTCGCCCCATGGAAAGCAATCAACGCCGCCCTCATATTGTTATTGTTAAATATTAATTGTAATTGTTGTGTATAGTTGTAACTGGACTTCAGATTTACCTTAAATTCTTTTGCATGTTTGTTATCTTATATTTTATTTAATCTGTAGTCTGTAACTGTACCTTTTGTAATAAAAATAAAATAAAATAAAAAGAGAACCGTGGTCCAGGGGTTATGTGGTTAAAGGACAGGTTTGTTTTCTGCATATGAGAACACGAATGAGCAGCGGTGATTACTTATCATCAAGTATTCCACTTCTTCGTTTGCTTCGTTTCGTGTTAGTAGTGAAATCCTAGTGTAGTAAAGTGAAATAAATATAATATTAAGCAAAAGGAACACAAGAACATAGTGTCTTCCCCTTAATATAGTTAGATGTGTATATTTGTAATTATACTCTCCTTAGCAAATTAAGTTAAAAACAAATTACTCATTAGCCCATAGCTAGATTATAAATATAATGAGAAAATCTACACTAGTAATAAAGCCATTACAGATAGTCCACTGTGCAGAGCCTGCATGGAGGAAGAGTAAACGGCTGCGAACATCATGCTTCTATGCAGGGGAGTAGCCAACTACTGGGCCAAATACCTGAGCGCATCCGAGTGGATGGTGTAGGCAAGTTAAGTAGGCTGCTGTAGTTCTTCAAGGAGCTGGAGTGATTGAAGTAGAAGCTATCAGCTTACACGCAAAATAGGCGCATGTTGACGTTGAGTTGCTCAAATCAGCCGGTTCTACCATCTATCATATTTAGCCATACATGTGTACATCAGGATATATGCAGATGTATGGTCTACAGGTATTTATCGCACGACATCTCTATGGAACTAAAGCTAACTTCGGCCGTCTTTCCGAACCGATACGACATTGGCAACTTCAAATAAACAAGCCTACACATACCTACATAAAGACCGGCAACGCTTCCGTTACTTGTCGCAGTTGTAAATGGGCGGCGTTGATTGCATTTCAACAGGCGACACACTTGCTTGTTTGCCCCCATAAAAAAATTTATTCCTAGTCTGGATGCGCTACATTTCCACCTTGAACAAGCGTAATAGGTCAATATCTATTCCTCCAGAAGTGACGAGACAATGGATATGAGTTTCCTATGTAATTTTGCTTTTGAATATCATCAGCTCATGTTAATAGAAATTGTCTCAAGCATGCAACACAGTGTTGTTTCAACGCGATGTTCTGTTTTAAGTAAGAAGCTATGTCTTTTTCAGTAAATCGAAACGAATAAATTTATTCTTAGTCTACCTTGGAGGGTACTCGATTGTTTATTTGAATGAACATGTTTTCATACATTTCTTTTTCTCGACTGTAATGCACTTGTAAATTTCGTTTGTAACTGTGTTGCAACTTTGTTTTATTACGATACTTGCTCAATCTTTATAATTCTAATCTTTATAGGTTACCTTTGTATCTGTTTATGTATTCATTTATTATTTACGGTTAACCTATATTTATGTGTATATATGTATATGTATGTATGTGTATGTGTGTTTGTATGTGTATATACTTATATATTTGTTTATCTTTGTTCATTAATATATATTTTCTTTCTACTCTACCATTATAACGATAATGTTACACCTATATCGAATTATCTTTTTAACATTGTGTCCATCCTACGGTTATTTGGAAGAAATCGCTATTAGCGATAAGACCGCTATTTGTATATAAATATTACAATCTTTTCTTGATGTACAATAAAGAATATCTAAATGTCGAGTGTTATATAAATATCCATGCTGTTATTGCATTATTATTCTATTAGGTTAAACTAAGTATTTTTTAATTTTAACATTTAACAAAATTTATTAAAAACTGGAAAGAATTAAAGATAAATGGCAAATCTTACACCACATTGAGAATAAATTAGGAAGTATGCATGTATGTTTGGGCATTTAGTTCTTCATGAACATTTTATTTTCAATAGGAGAAGAAAATTTCAGAGTGAAGGAAGAAAGAAGACAAAGAAGAAAATTTAAAGCACCCTTTAGAATAATATACGTATGTACAGCCTTATTCCGAGTTTGTGTACCCTGCCAATCTGTCTTGAACAAGCATGGTTTTTAACGTCCATTAATTAGGAATTGGGTATTCCCCGTGTCACACGTATGGGCTGTATAAAGCAATAAAGATCAATAAAATCATCTGCAGAGATTTAAAACACACACCACAAGCAATTACGCAAGCTTTTCAAACATGTTATAGTTTGTTTAATTAGAAAAACATTTTATTGATAAGAAATGTTATTGAGAGTTCTTCACATAGTGTGGTCAAAATAGACATTGACCCTTCGTAGTGAGCGAAGTTATGCATATTATGGACATTACAGCTCCAGTTAACTTTCGAATGGTTTTTTCTCAAAAATGGTAAATCTTAGAGATTAAAGTATGTGGACCATTTAAGTAGATAATTACCTGATCTACAATTTTAGTCTGAGCTATTTTTATTGTAAAACTAAACGTTCGGCCAAAAAATTCAAAAAACCCATTTTTGCGACCTTTGACCTTGAATAAAGTTTTTTGGACACCCGGGGTCAATGGGGACTTTTCTGGATTTCACTAGAGTGGTATCCCTTACGTGCCTGTAAATTTTCAGCTTGTTGTGAATTAATGCAAGGGTACCCCTATTTTTTGGGCTAATTTGACCGCGCTACACATACCTTCATATAAAATTATCTCTCGTGTTTATCAGCGTCGATTCGTTTTCATTTTGGACGTCGCCGTCGCTATCGTGGAGACAATATATTAGAAAATAAGAGCCTGTTGCGCAAACAGTGGCTCGAATCACATTCCTCAGATATTTCCAGTATACTCTGATTCACATGGTGAATAGGGAGCATTACGTCACATATACATACGTAACGCGACAAGAATTATAGCACCGTAAATACATTTTAAAATAACCCACTCGAATATTAACGTCTGTTGAATTCGGCAGGGCTTTAATGATTATTGCAATACTTACAGACGGCATTGAACAAAAAATATTCCTATTTACGACGATAAACTATTACCTCTGCTAGTATTAAAATGTATTTCAATGCTTTATGTACAGCAGGTTTAAAAAACCAAGGACTATAAGACAGTAATAAGATTTCTAATAAATAACGACTAAATCAAACGATAACGACGTAACTGGCAACTCAGTGGCAAAGCTACTGGTTTTCAAAAGAATGGTCGCGGGTTCGATTTCTGCATCGGGATAAATATATGTATAACCCAGGTATTTATACCGACTATGAGTGCTTTGCCAATCCGTTTTGGACAAGCATGGTAGGTTTGCATCTATTTGAATGCTTCATTATAATATTATAATTATTATAATAATAGTAATATACTTAATTATTATAATAGTAATATTTAATATATAAATATTTAATAATATAATACATTTATGTCAGTAGTTTATATAACATATTTTTAATTTTACATAATTGATTGTTTAAAGTATCTTGGGAAAGTGATCAAGAAATAAAAAATCCGTAATGAAATCGCTCGTAGCTCTTTCAAGAAGATGAAACATGTACTTTGTAATCGCAGCCTCAAATTTTCCTTGCGCATTAGAATGCTCCATTGTTACATCTGGCCTGTTTTTCTATACGGATGTAAGGCTTGCACGCTTAAAGACGACCTCACAAAACGAGTAGAAGCGTTCAAAATATAGACGGATGCTTGCTATTAGCTGGACTCAAAGGACGGCCAATGACGAGGTTCTCCGACAAGTCAAGCAAAAACGTGAAATTTTGCAGACCGTCAAAGGTAGAAAAGTTGCTTAACTGGGTCATATCATGAAACATGACGAGTACAAGTTGCTGCAACTGATCATGACGGGAAAAGTCGAGAGCAAAAGACGAACCGTTGGTCGGAAAAGAAAGTATTGGCTACGTAATATCACGGAATGAATCGGGATAGCAAGTGCTCCAGACTGCTGCACCTCGCGAAGGAGGAGGAGAGTTGTGCTGAATTGGCTGCCAACCTTCGCATGTTGGAGAGGCACTTTTAGAAGAAGACAATTTAGTCGCTCTAATAGATATTTATTTTGATTTAAGTTTAAAACATTTTTATTAGACCACATAATATTTTCTCCGACTGAAATTTGTATAAAACGTAATGCTTATCATTATTATATCAGATTTATGAAGCTTGCATCACGCAGTTGAATACTCACTGTAGATTGACTTAAAATTAGCGAGATTTGGTCTCACGTTTATAAGCAGAGTAGAATCGAATAAAAAATGTCCAACGAAAGAAAGTTAGAAGAGAGAAAAAAGAAACGTTAAGAAATAGCTTGCACTAAAATAAATAATGTAATGACTGTAATTTAACGTAACAAGTATTTCACAAACGTGGATAGAAAGTAAAAAACAAATGAAGTATATAAAAGATTCTACTGCCATAAGAAAAAATACAAAATCTTATTTACATATAAATTATTTTTCCTTGGTGTGACAGATAAGAAATATCCTCATGTTTAACCTAGCATAAATTTTCTTTGTAAATTTAAAAGTTCATTAGTCATGTCTTTTAACATACTTTTTAAGTTATGGTAAACTTCATTAAGTTATGGTTACTAACAAATATCGATCCTAAAAGTCTGAATTAAACAAAATAATATTATCAGATTTTTCCTGGCTAAAAGTGAAAAACAAATTTCACTACCTAAATTTATGTTTTTTTCGATCGATATCTCAATAACGATAAACGATAGGTGAAAAATTTAAAGAACCTCAATTGTAGATCGTAAAAAAGCAACACATAAGCATTGTAGTATATCAAAATTTTCATATCTCAACAGAGAACCAAGGTATTGTGAAAAAACTGAATTTAACCGTTTTTTTAAGATGGCAGAAAATGCTCATAAGAAAACTTGGTCGACAATTTGAAATTAAGCCTAATTCTAGTCCTTAATTCTAGCCTTAATTCTAGCCCCCCAATATTGATTGGTAATAGACATTGGTAATAGACAATCCACTAATATTGTTTACGTCATAAACTACAAAGAATTTTTTTAATAGCATGCGTTACTATAGTCTCTTACGTCGCTAAAATTAATGATAAGTTGCAACGTTGAAAGTAATGACTTTTTACAATTCTACCATCCCGGAAGCCATGTTTGACCTTGTTTCCCTTTTTTTTCTATTAACCTCGCCCAAGTAATTTTTCAGACATTTCTTCTACGGGAAATGTCACGATTTTCATTAATCCAGTAACTAAATTGATAACGTCCGTTCATTTTGGATGTATTCCAAACGCAACATTCGTGTACCCGGAGCGTTTTAGTAATTATGTCTTTTCTCTAACACATTATACTGGCAACTGGTACTATTTTTAAAATACAAATCGTTTTACATTCAGAGAACGTTATCAAACTGTACCAAACCATACGTTTCGCAGCAGCCCTAAATTTGTAACTCGATTATTAGTAAACCCGTATAACATCTAAAAACCCGCATTTATATCGATTATGAAAAATCTCGAAACCAAATATTTTACAACCATCAAAAATGTTTAAATCATTCGACACATTTTAATAGATCCCTTAATAATTTTTAAAAAATAATATCGTTCAAAGGGAGCAGAAGGCAACATTCGTAAAGCAATGAAGCCTTTTGTTTCACAATTAAAAGAGGTTATATTTATTTTCAATATTGATTAGTTTTTAGTTAAACGGGAATAAAAATAGAAACGTTTTACCTAGACAAAAATTCAAGGTGTAAGTTATTTTTATAAGATTACAAATCATTGTTCAAATGCATCTAGCATTTGAACAATGATTTGTACGAAACTTTCATGGAGTTTAATGTTTTGTTTGTTTATGTGACGTCAAACGTTAATGCAGAAACAACGCAGCCAACTAGTATTAAGAGATTCTGTAACTATACGTTGCTTATTTACGCAAATAGAGGGGGTTACGGACATCTAAAAGAAAACTTGCGTTACAGCCAAAAATCAAATTTGCTATCTCGTCAGTCATCGACATTGATTTATACTTGATCTAGCATCTGAGCTTCATCGTCTAGGATGACAAGCGTTGGAAAAGAATGAATTATACGGTAAATTAATTACTATACTAAAAATTTACAATGACACTAGGAATTTTCGAGATTAACCTGTACACAATTCTGCTTGTTATTAAGGCAAATACTTTGAAAGATACAATCCGATAGCTGGCGACAAACGAAAATAGTGTGAATGCCAATAGCACGTAACGGGTTGCTATTTGAGCGAAACATGCGGCGCACACACACTGGCGTAGTGTTAGTCGCGCCGGGAGTGTGGGCGGGCGGCGACCTTGGAACTGCCAGGAGGAACCGAGGGGAAATGAGACTCGCCGCCATTTTAGGCGGCGGCGACGGCCGCAGCGGTCGGGTCAAGTTTTATTGTCTCCCCGGTTGCATAAGAAGGTGATGCGGACCAAGCATCGAAAATATCGAGCCGCGTACACCGCGCGACGCGGCGCTCCGAAGATCATTAACTCGCCGATAACCCATTTGGACGGGCGCCGTCGCAGACGTTTCGACACGCCGCCCCCGCCCTGGCTCGCGGCCAGTCCACCGACATCACTTACACCAGTACACCGCCACGAAGTCCTTGTCTTCTAACACTCGCTCCAGCTGTTTGGCGGTGACCTCCTCGATCTGGGGCTCGGCTTTGTGGGTTGGCTCTTTCGACTTGCGCGCGGTCGCGGGCGCGGGCGCGAGGGTAGCGAGCAGGAGGAGGGCCACGAGGGCCTTCAGCCACCGAGCCATGGCGAGGGCGCGCGCGGACTGAGCGTGCGCGCGCGCGCCGCCCGCCCGCGGCCAGACCATGCGCATGCGCACCGCCGCTAGCCCCCACCGGCCCCCGCCACCGACGTTCACCCCCCGCCCGCCCTGCCACCTTGCTACCGATTTGTTTACAGCCACCCTGCAGTGAAACAACGTGGCTAACAAAACATTATAACCTCTCTCTATGCATGACGGATGCTTTGCTTCAATTGTTTTTAAAGCATCTATTGAAATTTCACTTTTTATTTTTTTATGGATAGAAAGGCAAACGAGTAAGCGTGTCATCTGATAGATAATAATACATACACCGTAAGCATTGCTTGTATTTGAGATATATGTCGATTATTTATTTACTTATAGAATTTTTTTAACAAGATTTAAATATGATAATGTTATATATATATATATATATATATATTTAAACCTCAAATTTCAGTTAGGGAATTAATTATTCTGACTAAATCAAGCCGTCGTACTTATTTATTTATAAATCATCAAGTCATTAAGTTATTTTCTTCAGTAATATTAAATAACGTTTATTTATTTAACGATTTGTTTTCCATTTAAACAATTATTTTTATATAATATTAAGAAAACATTTAGTACAAGGGTACCAATCCCTCATGTTTACTTTTACAAAAGGTGCAACGGCGAGCGACGGGCGACCGGCGGCATTTGAGACAAAACATTTACACTACCCACAATACACACACAATTTGAGCACACGCACCCACCATACTATACATACACCTCATCACGATGGTATACGGAAAAACTTAATTTAAGTTTGTGTATGCCGTACGAAATTATACAATATATAAATAAATAACTTCATATAACTATAGTACTCCAGAGTAGTATAGCCATAACTTGTAAGCAAACTTGAAAGCGTAATTGCACAAACAAGTTTACGAATGTCTTGAAATTACTCAACCATTCCTACTTACTTACGCCTACTACCAATAAAATTATAATTGTAAAGTAGAAATATTGCTATATATATAATTGGAGGCGTTAAGGATAAATTTATTCCATAATATATTTGTAAAATTTAATCATTTCTATTAAATAATATATTATGTTGCATAAATTTATATCATATTTAGTTAAATGTAATATTTATTTTACAAAAATAATTCATAGACGGGCAACTTTATCATAATCTGCACCATTCACAATTTCTAAACGTTACTGGACTGACAGCTACAACTGACAACTGATAGTGATGTACCAAGCAATTTTAATTTGACTTAATATATTTTTTGTTCAATACATATTTTCTTAATAGTTCAATACAAGTACAAGTTCTATGTTATTTATGGAATATTAAGATTTTGGAGGGGTGAATATTTACAATTGTTAGTTCAAGTGAAATTTCAAGATGAATATCTTTTCTTTGATGGCAATTAATTATAACTATTATACCAGTGTCCAGTAAAATACAATAATATCCAATCTCTTGAAATGTAACAAGTCACCTTAACACGTTACGTCTTTATACAATGGTGGATATTTCACCAAAATCTTCTATGGACTTTTTCATTCAACTTAAAAAGTCACGAAACATGCATTTATTTCATATCACTTCACTTATAAGCCTTAAATGAACTATATTGTATAATACGCCACCACAATTAAACAATATGACTGATAATAAAATAAGATTATGGAAATGTATAAGATGGAAAAGTGATAGTGTGTGTTTGGCGTTGTATATAGTGGTTGGTGGGTGGAGAGTTGATGGCCGATTTTCGGTAAGTTTTTGGTTTAAGTTCCAAATAAATCCACTAAACGGAAAAACACACATTATTAATTTTCTGTTATTGTTTTGCTTGTCGCGGATCTTAGCTAAGTAAAACTTTTGACTGTCCATATAATATTTAAAAGTTTGAAAGTTCTAAAATTGGCTGACCATTTCTAGTGACCGCAACATTAAATTCCGTCACTAGACAAGGACAACGAATCAAAAGAAAATAGATGATAAGAATTAAATATAAAGATTAACTTCTTTAAAGATCTCTTTTTCGTAACCTTAAAATTTAAAGTAAATGGAATAAGAGAGAGTATTTAATATATTTATATATTTTTGAAGTGAACCATATTTTTAAAAGCCTTATTAGCTTAGTTGGAATGTTTTACAAGAATTCTAGTAATATAAAAAAATATTGTTAACAATCAATAAAAAAGAATAAGTTTTAGAATTAACTTTTGTATACTCATTTCTTGAAATGTAAATGAAGAGAATAGCTTATATTACGTATGTTTATAATATTTACCGAAATATAATAAAAATACTTTGTCGATATATCGGTACATCGCTAGACATTTGAACATCCAATCAGAAAGTAGCGTTGATTGTCATAGGGAAATAATATAGTGGGGGAAATGAAATGGTGGAGATGGGAAACGAACGAAGGTTTCTGAACGGCTTTCGCCTGCGGATCTGGCGTAGGCAAAGATATGTGTTTTGCGCTGCCAAGTATCAACAAATTTCGTCGTGCCGCCGGCTGGCAGATAAAATAAATTTGTGAAAGTGTTGTGTCGTGAAATAAAATGGATATTTTTATTTAACTGAATACGTGTTAATGTACTGTGATATCAAAATAAAACTTTGACAAGTTGTGGTAAGTTACATATTAGCGATTGTTCCGTGATCTTTTTTTTGATTTTTGTAGATACGTGCACACCTGAGACCCTTATCATAGTTTTATCATTTTACCTGTCTGTGTTACAAAACTAGTCAAATAGAAATTCCATAAAGTATTGTTGATACATTCAAGTTGCGAAATTTTAATTTAAAAGGTAAAACAAACAATAATTTAGTCAATAATAGAACATAAAACTATCTGACTCACCAATAAAATATGTAGTAGTATACTTTGTTTTCAGCATAAGTTGATGTGGTAATATTTACGTGTAATTAGGTAATTTAAATGACTTTGAAAGTTTTTATGTCTTGCGCATTAATAATTATGACTTCAATTAGATAATTATTAAAAAGTTTTAGTAGAGTCTAGCTGTGTTAGGGGAACTTTATACATAAACTCTCCCATATTGGGATTCCCTGAATCCTGACTACAACTTTAGACACACAAGTGTTAAAAACAAACAGCCAGACTCAGAATAAATATGTGTGGACCATACAAATATTTGTCCTGATGCAGGAATGGAACCCACAACCCTGGCTGAGAATGTAAGTCCTTCGCCACTGCATCATTTGGGTTGTCAGATATATAACAGATCGACAGTAGGCAAGAGTATCACCAGTGCCAGTTTTGTGGTCACCTATCCACCCATCCAGAGTTATGTATTAGAGAGTTTTATGTCTACTGATAGATCCACTTGACGGCCATCATAGGAGTCTCCAATGACAGCCCTTGAATTGTTGATAATTCATTCTCTTTAAGTTTATCGCCTCTTAATATTGTATATGGGGTGGATGAAAATCCAGATGAAAATCTTCTCTTGTGCAGAGCCTTAGTTTGCAATATGCCATTGTTAATGACAATAAAAGTATTTATTACTTGTAAATATCAAATGCAATTTTAAATTTACATAGAAGAGAGTATAGTATATAGATAGAAGGGTAAATTAAGGAAAGGACAAGGTTATTTTTTTTTCTTATTACATTGAAAGTTAATGACATATTATTCAAAAAAACATTTATCATTTGTCTATTGTTAAGTATAGTCTATATATGTCATTATATATATAGTCTATATATAAGTATATAAGTCATTGCTTATCAGACAGGTGCCTTTAACCATTGTTCATTTTTATTTCATTACTCTTATCACTAAAGTAAGAATTAAAAGAAATGTCAAGGAAATAGTATTTACTTTGTATTATATGATCATTATTTGTTGTTGTCAGTATAATTCTGGGTATTGCCTGATTAAGTTTCACAAATAAAAATATTGATTGCCATATAAAATTAAAAATAACTCTCATACCTCACACTAAGTTCTTCAAAAAGATAGTGATAATAAATCACAATCATATATAAGTTTTGTCAACCCTTGTAACCGAGGATTGGAACCTGCTTTCATTGACTCTAAATGACAAATTGGCAATTATAGGCAAACTCTCACTGTTTTAAACTGCAGATTTCGATGGTTTTTCTTAGCGCATTATGTTTATAGTCTATTCTGCCTATCCTCTATGGACATGCATGCATAAATATATATAATCATCAGAGGCGCTAGCCACAGGTGGGCCTTGGCTTTGTTCAGAACATCTCTCCAGTCCGGATCTATTCCTCGTGCGTGCTTTCTCTTTCTCTCATCGATATATGTATATGGGTTGTATAAAACGACCCGCAGCTGAATACAAAATCTTTAACTATTCAATTAGCTAGTGCGACGTAACTTCGCCGTGTAGCGACGGAACTACGTCTTATCTACGTATTGTATTCAGGATCGTATCTTCGGCTAATTTTATCATCGTGGTAGTGATAGTCTTTTGTTTGTAACAATCCGACCCGACTCCATTGTTCTGTTTAGCGATAAAGCACAATCAAATTTGCGGGTACTGCCGTGAAACAAGGCTGCTGCCTACTGGCGCAATAATTTGCGCAATTTCAACCTTTTTAAACTCATTGTTTTGCGGGTAACGTTGGAAATGCATTTTTTTTAAAAGTCTATCTGAAGGTAAAGCGGCTGCCGTTTATTTAAACAAAAAAAAACTGCACTCATATTTGTAAATTGTATAGTATAAAATATATTTTTAAACAGAAGACCAGCAATAATTTAAACCACTCCAACTAAGTATATAACAACTTATAATGCTTGTGCCAAGAAATGGTCTACATCAATGGTTCTCAAACTTATCTGTGTATCGCCCACTTTGAGCAACAATTACATTCTAGCGTCTATATGCGTTTAATTTACCATATCTCAAAGATCACCGTCGCAATAACTTTAATTTTATTATATCCTATCAGTATTATCCTATTTGCCAGTTTTAGAAGTGGGTTTTGATTTTAGTTTATTTTTAAAATATAAATCGGCCATCGCTCCCCCTAAACTACTTCAACAACCCCTTCCCCGCCGGGTCCTTTACCGCCGACATAAAGCTCTCCAGCGCCCACTAGGGGGCATTATCGCCCACTTTGAGAAATACTGGTGTATATCAATAGTTCAATGGAGAATACGAACTCACAACTATAATAATGACTACAAGTGAACGCAGTTATAGCCAAGCTTATGGCTGTTCAGAAAAAAGTCTTAAATTTTTTTACCTTTTTTCACATTTTTTGCAACTACGTCAGATACCTATTGCGATTACGGTGAAATAAGTGGTGAAAATGAGTTTCAAACAACTTTAAGAAAGAAAAATAGATCACCTGTAATTTCTGATGAGAGTGATGATGAAGAATAATTTTGTGATTCCAATGTTCCGTTTCCGTTTCTATGAATAAATATATGTATGGATTACAAATATTTATTCCGAGTCTGGTAACCCCTCTAATACGTAATGAACAAGCGTAGTGAGTCAACGTCCTCCAGAAATGGAGAGGCCCGTGCTCAGCAGTGGGACACGTGTGGGCTGTAAAAAAATATATATATCTATATATATATATTTTTAGACTATGACGCCATCACAATGACATACAGTGGCGGTTAATAAGTCATCTATTATATATTGTTGCCAGTTTATACATAGATACATTTTTTAAAAGTGACTTCACGCAAATGAAACGGTGGTATCATTTATTTTACGATAAAATCTTATATATGTGTGATAACGACCAATCGATTCTCTAGAAATTTCTTTGTTTTATTGCACGGCACTTATGTTTAATTTGATGCCTGTATAAAATCGCTTTGGATCGCATGTGATACATGATTGTATTTATTTCCTGTAATATAAAGTATTAACATTACTCTTTATTCTAAAAGTCGCGGGCAAAAGACGGATCGGTCAGAGAAGGAAGTCTTGATCATCCAATATCATGGAGTGGGCAGGCATAGCGAGTGCTGCCGAATTGTTTCCTACCGTAAAGATAAAGATATTTGCACTGATTTGACTGAAAACCTTCGCCTTATAGGACAGACACTATAAGAAGATGAAGATAGTGATTATGTTTCTCCGGATCTCTCTGAGCGATATCTAAACTATCAGTATCCAATTTTTGTCACTGTAAGAGAATACAGGCAGGAAGTACTGTCCGTTCGGTCGTAAAGATGTGACACTCCGACCATTCGACGCAATATTTTTTTCTGATCCAAATATTCAATAAAAAAAAATTTTTTTGATTTGTGTTTTTTTTGTTTTCTTTTGACATTTTTTTGCGTCGATTTTCGTCTATCTGTATACATTTTAAGTATTATTAAAATGGTAGTGTATAAACTACCGTAGTGACTTAGAGTAGTAATCCGCCCACAGTTGACCAAATATGCGCACCAACCTGTAAATATATTCAAAGTGCTGACGGTTTGTGACATGTTTACTAAGAATCGCGAATCAAAAATCTTGTTGAGCGATAGTTTTAATTTCGCAGCTATTGTTAAAAAAAGTTTGACTGAAGGCCGCTAGAACAGCTTGTTATTGCCTTATGTAGTCTAGTATTTTTTTTTGGGATAGGCAGGCAAACGAGCATGCGTATTATATACTTCATGCGTATAGCATTGAGTGATACGAGCATGCGTATAGTATTGAGTGCCTTTAGGTCGCTTCTTATTCCTCGCCTAATTCTTCTTCGTTGTTTTCAGTCCGCAAGTTCCGACCCAAAGACCTTTAACCTCCGAAAGAACGTCATTCCACAAAATGTTTAATATCTCATATCTCCCTCTCTTTTCTTAATATATTTAATTTTTTTATATCTGTTAAGCCGTCCGTTTTAATATCTCAAGCACTTTTCATCAGTAACACGATCATTATAAAATCCAAGTCATAACGTGACGAAACATTTGACTCATTTTAAGATAGTGGATTAAACATTCCACGGCTGTAATTTATGTGCGCAATGCGCGTCTATAGGGTTGTCAAAAAAAAAAGAATTTAAAAACGTTTTAAAAAATCAAAATTTTTGCTTTCTTATTCTAACAAAATATATAAAAGAAGAGAACGTGTGGATTCGGATTTTTATGAAAAAGGCAGGCATGCAAAGCAGCAAGCGGGTGACCTGATGATAATTATGACCCCCAAAATTAGACATTTGCAAAGCCAAGGTCACTGCAAATGCATTACTTACCAGTCGAGGCGTCGTGGTAAAGTTTTTTTTTGAGAATGTGGTAGGTCATCGGATGAGCCTGGCACGTTCATGCTACAGAATAAAAACTTTTTTAAAAAAAATTTCAAGGTTATTGAGATATTTTTCCTGAATAAGCATACCTACAAGGAAATGGTAGTCTATACGAAAACATATACGATGTGATGAATTGTTACTGCCTACACTTCAGGCGTATATGGAACAAAGCTATGACACCAGTTCCTGTTATAATAAATATTAATTGTTAATATTAACAAATTATAGTTTTGTATTATTTCAATAATCATAAATGCGGCAAGATAATACGAACGATAAGGCGATGCGGTAACGTTCGAAGAACGGGTGATAATGGATATCAGCCGTATCATCGACCCGATATGGCAGTTCGCTTATCACGAGGACCTCAGTGGCTACGTGTCCGTACATCAGTCAACACAAAATGGCAGAAAATCGTGCAGGGAAAGCTGGCATCAACGCTGAGGCTCAGGCCAGAATCCACAGTAAGTACAACGACGATATCGCCCACGAGACCCTGGAATGGATCAAGAAGCTGACCGGCGCTCCATCAAACACCTCAGGCAGCGCAGACAACCTGTACGAGGTGCTCAAAGATGGAACTCTCCTGTGTAAACTCGTCAACACCATTCAAGAGGGATCAGTCAAAAAGATAAATCAATCAACGATGGCTTTTAAGTGCATGGAGAACATCAACGCTTTCTTGGAAGCAGCCAAGAAGTTGGGCGTGCCTCCCCAAGAAACCTTCCAAACTATCGACCTTTGGGAGAGGCAGAATCTTTATTCCGTCGTTACCTGTCTACAGTCTTTGGGTAGAAAGGCAGGCAACTACGGTAAGCCATCGATCGGGCCTAAGGAAGCCGATAAAAACATTCGCGATTTCAGCGCGGAACAACTAAAAGCTGGACAGAATGTCATTTCCTTACAGTACGGCACGAACAAGGGACAACAGTCTGGCATTTCGTTTGGCAACAGGCGTCAAATGTGATATTATTTATATTTTTATGTAATTTAAAATTGAATAAAATTTCTTTTATATTTTTTTCAATTTCACTTTTATTTATATAGTTAGGTGTGGCCAAGGTTTTTTATATACCTACATATACTTGCAATAACGCGAAACGAGCGGTGATTAGATAAAACTCGTTTGTTTCATGTAGATATTGTACTTAAGGGCAATTGCAATAAAATGTAATAATCCTGATTACTATAATAGTTTATATAATATCTTAATTATGAGAGTCATAAAATACGAAAATTTATTTAGACATTTCCTCTGTGGTTTCAAGCATAGAATTTAACATTGAATATTAGTACCATTTACATGACTATGGTACTAATATTTGTTAATCTATAGTAAAGTGGAATTTCGACGACTTTTTCGGCATATTGAGATAAAATATTGATGAGTACTGCATTCACTATCTATTAAATGGTTACAAGTTAAGTATCATAAAAAAATGTCCTATCTATATGGTTCCTTATGTTGTGTGACCTTTTTTTAAATGTCGAGGGCTAAGGCCGCTACCCTGAAGGAGCCCGCGTCAGCGTATCACGTCACTGCGGCTATATCGATCTAACCATTACGGAATACGACGGTTACCTAGCATTATCAACGACCATCCTATTTTCCGTCCCACTAAAGCTATATATTTTTTACTGTTAGTCTGCAACTGCTGATATAACTATCCGAACGCTATGCATGGGACGTGATTTTATTTATGATATCTTTATTAACGAAATACATACACAACATTTAGAAAAATAAAAAGAAAACCAATTAACAACTGACTAAAATGTAGAATAGTATAAAAAACAGAAGTAAAAAAGCATACAATGTTATTACATTACCTATGTAGTAGTGTGACGTCTTTCAAAGGCTCTCACTCAGTATAGGCCGTGACGATCCGACAAATTTTAATTTCTAATATATTTTTCCTCTGTACTACGTGGATAAGGTATTCCATAAATTACATTTATTATAAATGAACGTATTTTTCCTTTTGTGAAATACTCGAGGATACATTTTTGTGTTCTTTAGGTAAAAATGTGCTGCTTCAAATGTGAAAATAGTAACTACCTGTCTCTACCTGTAACTATCTATCAAACACTGTATACACAATCTTAGGTCGCTCAAATTAAACTATTTATATATTCTACATCATCCTAACATTTATCTTGGCGTAAAACAGTATCAACTTGCCAATAAACATTCTGTTTTGATATTTTATATTTGCAATGATAGGTCACATCCTTTCTCCGTTGGCATTACAACCTAAAAGAGTTTAAGCCTGTTTCGCAATTCTACCTTATAGATCCCTGTTCTCGGCAGCATAGCTGTAAGGTCTGGATCTTGCTCATTGCCACCATGGGATTTCATATAACAGTCTACCGATCGACATTGGCTTCCCTTAAGGTTGAGGGTTGTTGCCATAGTACACACGCTTGGTGTCGGATTAGAGATCATAGATTGGTTTTTATTTGTATGCCAGGAACCATCGCAAAGAATAAGGTGATCTGTACGCGTATCCTCAATCTTAATTAGCGAGCGTTTCTTAGATTTTGATTTCGAGATACACATATTCAACTGTAATGGATAATAACTTTGTATTATATTTGTTAATTTATGTCTCTCTTTATTTGTTTATTTTTTTAAACTTAAAGTCTCACTTTATGTGAAGGTACTTTATCGAGTAGCAACAAAATGTTATGTTATGTAAGTGATTTACAAATTAATGAATTGTTTCTGTGCAGCATTGACTTCATTTGAATAGTGGTATGGGTAGTGGTAATTAATTTTACGAATAACCGTAACATAAAAGTATGTGTCAGCACCCCCAGACCGGACGACGTGGTCACGCGTCGTCGACTGCCGGAAGCACGGATGTCCGATCCCTAGTGTTATTTCAATGTCTATTTTGAATATATCATCGTCCTACTCTCTCCTATCCATATTTTAACTAAAACGAAGAGGACACAATTTTATACATGTGTCGGTACAGTTTTAACGCTACGTCTGCGTTGTAGCAGCGACTATAATTGTAATGTTTATTATTTTAGGATTCATGAACCTTTTTGTTTATGGTAGATTGGTAGACAGGAATGTTTTATTAATGTTCTAACACTTCTTTCGTCTCAACTCGAGGCATCTTTAGGACTTAAGTGTTACTGACAACAGCTGAAGTATTTTGTTGAAGACCGTTATTTGTTTTTGTAAGAATTAGGCTAGTTATTTTGTATACCACACAGTTCTTTCGTAAACACACAATATAATTTTTTAATGATTTGTTTTCATGGATCTTAGTAAACTACGTTTTGACGTTGATCTTTATTTTCCATTCTGGCAAACCTCATTAAAAACCATGGTAGAAACTTGATTAGTAATAGATTCGGTTTCACGTAGGTATTGACTGTTCATTTGAATAATGGATTTCCGCAAAGTATTGGCTGACTATTAATTATCGGAAATAAAGACAACCTACTAAAGTTATCATTTTATATTTCTCATTGTTCTCTCCAGTGCGTAACCTCTTGCTCGGCAAGTCCTGACGAAGCTATTTCTGAATCAACAACACCATACCACATATGAGAAAAATCCCCTCTTATTGTTTCTTTTTGTTTATTTTTTACATTGTATTGAATAGCAAAAAGATCTATAGTATTGCCCTTTTGGTCAATCTGCATAACTGGTTTTAAAATATCAAAGACCTCGTTAAATACGCGCAACCGTTGTAAAGAAGTATTGTTTCTCATGGTTCCAACCTTCATATGATATGTTAGAACTAATAAAATAGCATAAAGTAATGCCTAAAAATCTTAATGTAGGTTTAAAATGACTCCTTCTTTCGATCAAATCTCTATTTGCACCGTGTCTTTTAGGATGGTTTCTTACTTTAATGACATACCTACATTTTTATGTTGAATTACTTATCTTATTCTAGCATATTCGGCTTCAGCGCTCTCTTCAGAGGAATTTCAAAAATGTCAATTGTTTTCTGTCTATATAATAATGGATTTCCGCAAAGTAACGCCTGACTCCATTAATCATCTAATTAAGTGTTCATCATACCTACATACATTCTACTAATTAATAGATATCGTCTACAAACTTTGGAAGGTTTACGATTAAATATAGTAGTTAAATTCGCTGGAGAACCAGAGTCACCGACATAGCTCTTCAAGTTAGCAAACTGAAGTGGCAATGGGCTGGACACGTTTGTCGGAGAACCGACAATCGTTGGAGTAGACGAGTGCTGGAGTGGAGACCGCGACTCAGGCGGTTGAGTGAGCCCAGCAGTGGACTGCCGCGGGCTGATATTGATAGTAGTTATCACTGATTATGCTACTGTATTATCTGTTTTCATTGACTCCGAAGCGATGCATTCGCCATTGAGGTCGTAGTAAAATACTGAAGAAAATTCAAATAATGGAGACATGAATGCGTATTGTCTTACAAAAGAGACGTTAAAGATGTTTACGGCGATATTGGAATGACTCACATAATGATTGTGGCCTTCGTATGGTTGTAAATCCGCAACCTTGACACGATAGCAGCTAGATGGACTTAACCTGCTAATGTGTATTATCTGTACTACAATCCGGAGCCTCTTCTAGAATACTTTCCCTCTCATTATTCACATCCTTCCCCTAAGGTAGGCAACGCGTATGCGGCTCTTGTATTAAGAATATACATAGAAAAAAGAAAACTTCATTTAAAAAAACATACATACATATAGTCAGCCTGTCTCCCTGTCGGGTTAGGCAGAGACAACAGATCCCCATCCACTACGATCCCGACACACCTTCCATAACACTCATCCATCTTTTCATCCGTCCTTCCTCTCACATTCATCGTAGCGAAACGACTTTCCGTTCATCGTTTCTCGCCCTCGTAGGAATCGGGACGTGACGGGTGGCGAACCACGGCGCCGTCATTTTCAACGAACTAGGTATATTAAGATTCGTCATAGTTAATCCCACGACCCGCAAGGGAGGATGGAGGTCAGCCCCAGCAGAGCCTCACATGCTGAGGTAAGGCATTATAGTACCCGGGGAGCCCGATCCCGGGACGGTCGGCACACTTGCGACTAAGCTCGCCCCTAGCCATGCATCCTTTGGCAAGACAGACTGAAAAAAGCGAATGTAGTAAATAGCAAAATGTAAACTTACTACCAGAGCCAAAAAAGCTTTTAAAAAATTCATTCATCTGCGGAATTCCTACAAACGTGCAGTAGCGAAAACTACTATTGCCTCCGAATCAGTTCTCTAGCCCTATGGCCACATAATGTGATATCGATTGTTCTTACTTGGCTTCCCTTAACCACTACGCTTCGCTGCATGTAATAGGGTTGTCAAAAATACTTTTTAAAGCAAATTCTAAACGCTTTTTATTTTAAATCTCCTGTACTTGATTAGGCTAGCCTAGCAAATAAAATGCCCACATTTAAGGCTGTCTTTTATTTATAAGTACTGATATACATATGAAACATTTTCAAGCAATACTTCAATTATTGAATTTTTATCAATATTTTTAAATGACAACCCTGCCAGCGACATACATAGTAGTAAAGCAGTTGTACATCGTTAAATATGTTTACTTATTTTCTATATAATTAACATTTGCATATGTGTAACCAACCTATTCTAGGACATAGCAACTGCGCTCTATTTTTGATTAATATATGTATGTACATATTATACTCATATTTACATTATCTAAGTCTGTTTTACTGTCTCTTTATTATTTTGTTTGCAATTGAAGCCATTTTTCACGATTAGGTGGAGGTATTTTAAGACTAATTTATACGCTGGTATAATTTGGGAACCCCAAATTATATAAGCGTATAAATAAAATTATATAAATAAATATAAACTTCGAAAAATAGTGTTGTGTGTTTACGAACCATAAAATCACGTTTCAACAATGTATACGATACATGTTTCGCCTCAACACGAAACATCTGAAAACATTATACTAACATACAACTACATAACTATTATATTAAACATTTATAGTGGTAGAGCCACGCTGCCAACGCATACTTTGTCAAGAATGGCATAATATTTGTCTGTAGCATGAATGGGCCGGCTCGCCCGAGGAAGTACCACACTCCCGCAAAAAATCGGCGTCTGAGTGGCAGCTTAGCTATCGCGTTTCGTACGGTGAGTGGCTGAGTTCCGGAGGCGCAATCCTCCCCTCCCCTTCCTCTCTGAATGACACTTTCCTTAAAGGTCGGCAACGCTTCCACACTGCCTATGGCGCTGCGGATGTCTATGGGCGCCTTTGATTGCTTTCCATCAGGTGACAGGCCTGCTCGTTTGCCTTCCTATCCCATAAAAAAAACATCCTTTCGTATTGCAAACTCAACAATTTTAGGACGGTTTTCGACCGCAGTTTTGTCTACCTTAAAGTTCTTAACTCCCCTGAATAATGGATTACTCAAACTAACGGCTGACTCCAGCAATCATCTGAAGTAGCTTGTGTTAATAATATCAGGGACCAGTTCAGCTCTCACGCAGCCTCAACATACAGTTATGGATGTTGCATAAATTATCGAGAGCAAACAACGTCACGTCCATCCGCCAGTAATGACACTCATATACCTCGATGAGATGCAACTTACTAACCGCTGGAAACGCAATATGAAACTATATTTACCACTCATATAGTTTTTCTTAAATAAAGTCGTTAGTTATGACATTTAATTCAAATTTCTTATTCTTTATTTCGACATAAAATCAGCCAACTTACATCACTGACGTTGTGTTTTTATTTCGTTCTCATAATATTATGTTATTAACAGTTATATTGTAGTGGTGTATTGTACAGTTTAGTTCATACATAACATACATATCATGACGTCTGTTTCTGAGACCACTGATCTCCATCTGTTACGATCTCAGCACACTTTCCTTTCTTCATCCACACTCATCACTCTCTTCATACAAGCTCGCCAGTGGAGGGTACTGTAGTGATACATTAATAAATGTATCACTAATGCAATACAAACTTTTTTTATTTTTTTAAATTCGGTTTTTAAAATTAAAAAGAAATAATATTGATTAGTTCAATTGACGTTTTTATTTAAAATAGACATGTCACCCGTTCGGCATACATATTAAATGTAAATTAAAGAGTATAAAAAGTGTAAAATATAATAATGAATATAATATAAATGTAAAAAGAAATAAGAAGATTAAAATAATATAATTTTCAAGAATTTTATTTAGAAGATAAAAACCCCCTAAAGATCCCGGGTGTCGCCGTAAGAAGTACGGCAGGCACGCCACAGTACCTTAATGTAGTTCGATTAAGGTTTATAAGAGGAGTTATATGAAATAAATGCTTGTATAGTAACTTCTTAAGTTGACTGCAAAAGTCCAAAGAAGGTTTTGGTAGAATAGCCACCAATTTATCAAAACGTAATGTGACAAGTAGCACATTTCAAAATACTTGATGTTTTTTTTTACTTGTTACTGGCATTATAGTTATTAATAATTGCCATCATATAAAGAAAAGTAAAAAAAGTTAAATATTATTTGTAAAACGCCAACATTCAATTTTTACCGCGATTTGTCTGGACGGAGAAGAAACGGCGAAAGAAACTCTTTATTAATTTAAACTTTTTTATGCAGTGAGTCCAACAGACAGACTTATGCCATTGGGTAATGTCACCCAGTCAACCTGCGGGTGAAACTGAGAAAAAATCTACTAGTACTAAGAATTACTGCATTATATAAGTATAATGTAAATAAATTTATATTATACTTATATAATGCAGGATTCGAACCTGCGATCCCTGGTTCAGAAAACGAACATTTCACCACTGCGCCATTGGGGTCGTCGTATGATTTTCATATTACATATCGTTCATCAATCAGACCGCGGCCGCCGTGTCGATTTGCGATATCGATACGACGCGTTTAAAACCTAACCTGCTAATCGATTCATTATATCAATATCATTCGATTTTTATCAGTTCCGCCGATTTCGTCTCGTTACCGTTTCTCTTGTACGCCACTCTATACCTTGACTCTGTACTCTGCATACAGTGATGATACACGCTGTTCATTTATAATTGATTGTACCAGGCATTATTCTACTCAAAGAAAAAAGAGATGGATGGCTCCTCTACACTTCTTCTCCATGTTGTTAACTTCAACTATGACAAAAGTTTCCATCCCTAAAAAAAGAGTATAAAGTATTTCATTATCACGTATTAATAGTATTAATAATATAGGAGATTTGTACTATCATATTATATGTATTTTAAGACTTACGTTAAGAAAGCCTACGATTAAAATCGTCAATCATCTGGGTCGCTGAACGGCTACATTTCCTGGCATTGTGGAGATGTGTCTCATTTCTCAGCATCTTTTATCGCTTTAACCATGAGGAGTTATCCAAGTGAATTCAGCGGCAAGAATAAAAAATCTTGCCTCTGAATTCAACTACCGCACAAATCAAAATTTCCAACGTTCAGTGGATGAGTAGCGATCGAGTACAATGAGTTTTTCACGAAACTTCATTCCACGCAACACCACTCTATGGAATCAGCTACCTTCAGCTATATTTCCCAAACGATATGGCATTGGAACCTTTAAATAACACGGCTACTCAATGGTCAGTAACGCATCTGTCATGTCTATGGTGTTGCGAACGTCTGTGGGCGATGTTGATTGTTTTCCATCTGGCGACACGCTTGCTTGTTTGCCTCCCTATCCCATTAAAAACTTACGATTTGTACGCTTACAAAATATTGTTTTTTCCTAAATTTATATTATATTATCTTATTAAGTGACTAGAAGGAGGAAAGTTGTGCTGAGTTGGCTGTCAACGATATATATAGAAAGTTTATTTTCACTAGAAGCTGCGATATGCAAGTAAGCGATATTGCAAGTAATGTCGCGGCAAATTGTACAAAGTGTGGATTGTAGAAAGTAGCGTTTGAAGCGATTTGCTTCTTATGTCGGCGAGCGACCTGCAAATATGAAGTACTACAAAGGCGCAAATCACTTTCAAATACACGAAAAGCGAAAGTTTAAGAGAAGCTCGTATAGACGCTATTGCTACTTTATTGATGACAAGCCAGCGTATCGATTGCCCGTGTATTGCGATAGGTACCCCTAATTAAGATATATAATAGTATACTCTGAGCAGGACTTATAAAATTGCATTAAAAAAGATCTTGCAGTGCCTTAAGTATTGCGATTAAAATAATAAATAGTTGTTCACCATCAGCTGACCCTCTTGCTTGCTCG
This sequence comes from Baronia brevicornis, assembly GCA_031353405.1. NCBI lineage: Eukaryota > Metazoa > Arthropoda > Insecta > Lepidoptera > Papilionidae > Baronia > Baronia brevicornis. The sequence continues at coordinate 178,892 of JASFAT010004656.1, read as the reverse complement.
CATATTCCATAGAAAAAAGCGACCAGCCCATTGCTTATTATTTCTTCATCAACAACCTGTGACAGTCCACTATTAGATATAGATCTCCCCAAAGAAACGCCACCTAGTATGATACTCTGCTAAAAGCATGCAGTTTCTGCCAGCCGCCCTGCGCTGATCGCATCATTAAGCCAGCGAGCGTACCACACTACTTTTACGAAGACGCGGTCTCCATTACAAGACTTGCTAACTCCAGCGGTCGTTAGTTCTCTGACAAACGTGACTAGCCCACTGCCGCGGAAGACTATGTCCGTGATTTTGGTTGTCTGGCGGATTTTTTTTTTAGAATCTTGTATATGCACCAGAGAAACTTCCTCTCCGTAGCTCTCTGACCAACTCTGAGATTGTGAAGCAGACGGATTGTCAGTGTTTTCTGGCTCATTATTCCTTCTTCCTTAGTCGGCCCCTCATTACTGAGGATCGTGTGCACTAAAGCCTTTCAAATGGACAATCTGTCTCTATCGGTTCTGGTCCAAAGTAACCCTCACTACCTGTTGAAATTTCGAAGAGGATATATATGGCTTCCTTCACTTGGTCGGATCTCGCGCTCTCTCCCCTTTAACATCACCAACAGCTTTTCTAGGTCACCATCTCTCTACTCTCTCACATTTTTTTTTTATTTTTATATATTCACGCCTATCCCCCGCAGGGGTTGGCAGAGACCACAGAGCTCCATCCGCTGCCATTCATCGCAGCGAAACGGCTCGTCATTGGTCGCTTTTCGCCCTCGTGAGAATCAGGACATGACGGGTGGCGAACCACGTCGCCGTCATTTTCGACAAATTAGGTATATTAAATTCGTCTTTAGTGAATCCCACGAGCCGCAAGGGAGGATGGAGGTCAGCCCCAGCAGAGCCCTGCATGCTGAGGTAAAGCACCATAGTCCCCGGGGGAGCCCGACCCCGGGACGATCGGCACGCTTACGACTAGGCTCGCCCCTAGCCACGCATCCATTGGCACGGCAGACCGTGGATTGGCGGAGAGGAAGGGAAAGGATAGAGAAGAAAGGAAGGGGCAGGAAAGGAAATGGGGATTGAGGGGGTTACCAGACTCGGAATAAACATTTAAAAATCCATATAAATATTTATTCCGATGCGGGAATCGAACCCGCGAGCATTGACTCCGTGGGCGGAGGGCCGCGCCACTGAGCCAATCGGTCGTCACACATTACTATTTATATCTCTCTCTCACATTACTATTTATATTTGCCTGCAATAGACAAAACTATATTATGTCTTCTAATCATGAATGTGATCCATGCTAGAACGAAAATCTCACTACCTACCTGCTATAGATTTAGATATAAAGATTAATGTAAAATAATTCTAAAGTTATATTATAATATAAATTATCTTTTACAATTGTGAAAGATGCTCTAAGTATGAAGTTGTAAATTACATCACCTTATCAAAGATCGTATGTGCATTTAATAAACACATTTATTACATCATTTCCGCTGTTAGAAGAAACGCTTTCGTACGTTATATAAAATATTGTAATATTCGTTCATTCATTCGTTCTTATTCTTGTGTTTGAGACTCACCGGTGGAGTTAAATGGAAATGGGTGATGGCTCAGTCAAAACCTCCACTCATTGAGCAGATCTAAGAGTCGAAGATCTGTCCGTAGTGTTGTTACACGACGTCCTAACTACATATTATACTTAGTTACTCGCAGCGTGTCATTTTTCCACGCCACCTGCCGCTGGGGAGAATCAATTGATGTGGCCGTCATGTGCCCCCCTGATCATTTGCTCGTTAACCTGGTTGGCTCGACACGACTTGACCTTATCGTTCACTATAATTGTCTCTATTCCCAGTCGAGTTTGATGAAGCTATTCATGGTACTAGTAATATATTTATTCTGTTCAAAACACAATCGGACATAATGAAGATACATACATAAATACATATCGTCAGGTCTGTCTCCCTTAGGGGTAGGCAGAGACCACAGATCTCCATCTGTTACGATCTCGGCATACTTCCCTTGGTTCCTTCACACTCATTATTCTCCTCATGCAGGCCCGCCGGTTGAGGGTACTCTTGACCTGGCCTTTCCAATCTAATAATGAAGATAACATGTCATAAATAAAAACTTTTTCGTCCTTTCATCCCCACCATTATATGAATGGCGATCCAGTACAGTTGTTATACAGATTCTAATGCGCCCCATCTTTTCATTTTATTTTCAAGTTTTAAGTTTGATTTTTTTTCACCAAGATTTTTTTTACGGGAATAATTAAACCGTTAAAACATTGCTACTCTTCTTTAAAATAAATGCCTATTCTATTGGGGTGTGTTTGGTGTTAGGTTTTTAAACATAAATAATAAAAAATATAAATATGATCATGATGAAAATTTAATAACTTTTACAAAGAAACAAGGTGGAGGTTTTATTTTTGAAAAATTATTTTTCTCTAATTATTGACCGCCACATCGACCACACTCTTGGAATCTAACCACCGTATTCTGTGCCACTTGCTGAAGTAGTGACATCGGGATGAGGTTAACTCATGGACGATATTTGCTTTCGATGGTCGACGGGTTTTTTAAACTAAACTAGACTTATGAGAGAAATGTTCCCCTACAGAAATAAGTCCATAGGGGTGAGATCCGACGACCTGGGTGTACAGGGGATATCGCAGAAACGGCTTATTAATATTGTTAGGGAAGAAATAACGACGAAGCTTTATGGGCTAGAGAGAACAATGTGAGGGTTGGCGCCTTCTTGTTGAAACAGTGGGTGAAGTGAAGAAATGATGTTCTGTCAATATTGACTGGAAATAATCAGTAAGCATGTGTTTAGTGATTGTTCGATTTATAACCTAACACCCTGTATTCTAAGAGTACGAGCACAAGGAACTGTTTCCATCGTACCATACCGCCGTGAGCGCACGCGTTTTACAATTATTGGATCTGTATCGCTCGCTCCGCTTGCTTGAATCACAAACCGCTTTTTGTTGTGATCTATAGCACTTTTACCATCCGTATGTTATTAACTACTTCCCACAATAAAACTTGCACTTTTACTAGACTATTTGTACCTTTTACATGTAATAGTTTTTTCTTTAAAATGATTCATATAGTAGAGTGTTATAATACTTTTGCGCGAATTTATTTATTTGGCAAAAAAAAACCAAATTACTAATTAACATTATATTATGTATTAAAAATCATTAATGAGGGCAGAATTCGAGCTAGATGATGAAGATTACTATTAGTAGTAGAGCCATGCTGTAGACAAATACTTTGTCTAGAATAGCATATTGTATGTATTATTAATGGAGTCAGGCGTTACTTTGCGGAAATCCATCACTATATGGACAGTCAAAAGTTTTACTTAGCTAAGATCCGCGACAAGCAAAACAATAACAGAAAATTGATAATGTGTGTTTTTCCTTTTTTCAACAACTTTTCGGTTGTCTTCCGTAGAGTCTACTATAGATGCCTCGTGTTGGGGCGAAACACGTGCCGTTTACAAGATGGAAGTGATAGTGTGTGTTTGTCGTTGTGTATAGTGGTTGGTGGGTGGAGAGTTGATGGCCGATTTTCGGTAAGTTTTTGGTTTAAGTTCCAAATAAATCCACTAAACCCAACGGAAAAACACACATTATTAATTTTCTATTATTGTTTTGCTTGTCGCGGATCTTAGCTAAGTAAAACTTTTGACTGTCCATATTGTATGTAGCATGAATAAGCCGGCTCACCAGAGGAAGTGCCACACTCCCGCAGAAAACCGGCGTCTGAGTGGTAGGTTAGCTACCGCGTTTCCTTTCCCCCTCTAATAATGATATGTTCCTTAAAGGCTGGGAACGCTTCTGCACTGCCTATGGCACTGCGGATGTTTATGGGCGGCGTTTATTGCTTTCCATCAGGTGACGCGCCTGCTCGTTTGCCTTCCTATCCCATAAAAAAAGAAGAGACCGCCTTAAAAGAATAAGTTCATAGACTAAAATGATAAGATTGTTTGAAGGTGGGATGTAGAGAAAAAATGATTCGCGTGACTGAGGATAGGAATAAATACAGACTAACAAGAAAAATAAAGAAAGAAAAATAAAAGAAGAAATCTTATAGATCATATAGAAGATCTATATCGTATATACAATCTATATCTATATAGAAGATCTATCTATATACGGCGACGTGGTTCGCCACCCGTCACGTCCTGATTCCCACGAGGGCGAACAGCGACTAATGGAGAGTCGCTTCGCTGCGATGAAAGGTAGCGGATGGAGCTCTGTGGTCTCTGCCAACCCCTGCGGGGGATAGGCGTGAATATATAAAATATAATATAAAAAATCTTCTATTTATCCCTATACGAGAGTATAAACTTACCCAGTTATAATATAAAGTTACTATAAAAATTTCCTTTTACCCGACGCTAGAAATCAATATTGCCGCATTGACCGTAAGTGGTCGATTAAGCGTGAATGTGGACCGAGTGTGTGCAAGGCAATTGGTCGGGAGAGCGGAGTGTCCACGATTTTAGTGCCAGTTGTAACGGTGTCGCTTCGGCCTAACGATCCGGTTTCGATGCATTTTCTTACACAGTTAGGATTGCAGTATAATATAATAATACCGGTGCGTCATGATATTGCATACGCATATAAGATCTCAGTCAAGGGTCATTAACTCCATTATAAATAAAAATAACCATTTTTATTTTTTTATATAGGGAGACCTATATTTTTTTAATAGATACCTAATTTATGAGGACAGTCAAAAGTTTTACTTAGCTAAGATCCGCGACAAGCAAAACAATAAATGGATGAAGTGGATTTATTTGGAACTTAAACCAAAAACTCACCGTAAATCAGCCATCAATTCTCCACCCACCAACCACTACACACAACACCAAACACACATTACCACTTTTCCATCTTGTAAACGACACGTGTTTCGCCCCAACACGAGGCATTTTCAGGTATAGTAGACTATACGGAAGACAACCGAAAAGTCGTAAAATACCGAAAGCATTTTTGCATAAGTAACATACCGTATTTTGCAGACTATAATACGCATTGCAAATTTATATCATGATTATTAAAGACGCGTTTAAAATTTGAGTACATTCTTCCATATAAAAATGTATAATTCGACAAATCAGGTACAAAATTTTTAAGAATTTATAAAAGTTATTTAAATATGAAACTAACTTTGTTAGCGCAGCGACAGAAAATGTATCTTGGCCTCCGAACAGATCTTACGCAACCATGCCCTGTCCTGCGCCTTTTCCTGCCGATTTGAAAGTTGCGCAAGTCATCCTCCACCATGTGTCTCCATCGGTACCTGGGGCGCCACACAGGATGACGTCCAGTTGACCGACCCAAACACGCTCGCTTAACTCCATCCTTAGCGCCATCCTCCCCCATCCTCTCAACGTGGCCCAGCCAACAAAGTCGGTGAGCCTTAGTCTCTCAGATTACATTGGGTTGGGCCACCACATCGATTTCGGCATTTTTTCGATTTCATTTCCCCAACTGCCATCATCTCTTTTGTTTGGGCCCAGGAGCTTTCAGAGGACTTTTCGTTCTCCGACTAGAAGTTTCTCCTCTTTCTTTAACGTTAGTATAATTTAAATAAGTAACGTAAAAGCGTACACGATTACAGGCCAAGCCTAATACTAGGTGTCGACGATCATAGACGAAAAGTGTAAGCGTCATGTCTACCTTACCTTACCTCTACCAAATGCCCAATCTTACTGTCCCTTATATTCCAAACATGGTTGAATCCTGTTTAATATTTCTTCGTCAAAGTTTAGTAAACAATAATTATTAAATTTTAAGCAAGTATTAAAAAAATCTTACTTACTTGCTAGAACAACAAGGTCTATGTTGTCCAGCTGAAGATTTAAATGTGGGTGCAATAATGAAAAAACAAAGAGCCTTTGTCGAATGTGTACAACTGCGTGCATTGTATTAGATCAGCTGGTTTTACCGTTGTCTGCGCTGCCACTTGAACTGTGACCGACATATATAGGGTGACCAGCTCTCTAACACAATAATTTGGGACAAGGATTTTAAAAATTGAAACAAGTAACTTTTACTAGCAATATCAGTCTACCTAAGAATAGAAACCAACTGGGATTACCAAATCATCCGCCAAGTATGTGGGTTCCGGCAGCACCACACAATTTTGAAGGAATGATGATTGATGATGATATTATTGTAAAAACTGGTTTGGGGCGGTTCAATGACTTGTATTTTGTCAGAGGTCGTAAGTGATGAAAGTGATGAATAGTTTTCCTACTTCGGTTGTGTCTATATGAGCTTCGCTGTGTTCGTTTACGATCTAATGTGTTTGCGCTATATTAGTCTAATTATCAAATCGAACAAATTAATTAAACAAAAAAACAATCGTATCTGTAACATACATTTGCACATTCTACGCGGGTTCTATTATGGATAAATAATGGTTCTAAAATAATGGTTCTATATGGTGACCTAGACGTATTTATTTCAAGTCTAAATTTCCAATCCGCCTTGGACAAGTGTGGTGGGTTAATGTCCGTTCTTCCGATAATGGCGAGGCTCCGTACTCAGTAGTTGGACACATCTTCTTCTAAGACGGTCACTCTAGCCAGAATGGCCGTGGTTCGAGCCTGTCGGGTGTTTTGTCGCCAGTCTCACGATGCGCCCCCATTTCTCTCTATTCATGGCATTCATGAATGAAAGTCTGAGTGACGAACTTTATCAAGTCATTCCATCTAGTTGGGAAGCGCCCCCGAGATTTTTTCCCTCAACTTTCCCTTTTGCTGTAAAAAATATATAAATTGGCAGCTAATTTTGTTTTCTTTACATCGATTTTAACATATCGTTAGCCTAATTATAAGAACTCGTTACTCCACCAAACCATATTATCTCACTTATGATGATCTGTAGGAACACTCCGTATTTAACTTAAAAAATATCTCTTTTTATACTCAAAGTAAGAAAGGTTTTGTGAAAATTTCTCAAAATATGAGTCTTGTTGTTTGAAAGGAAATCAGTTTTTTTGTCTTTCCTGTAAAATTCATGTGGGTAACATGGACGTACGTATTCTACAAGTAGGCCGGCGATGGGTAGTTTTTTTGCTATATAATAGGACTATCCGCATCACCAACAATAGTGTGGTGATCCTTTCGTAAAACAAGTTCCTTCGAGCATCGCCAAATGGAACTCCACCGAACCTTGGCATTGGGGGAACTCGATGACTAATTCAACACGTTTTTTTTTTCACGTCCATTAGCAAGAAATAACGGAACGTACAGAAACGTCTAAGCGAGTCGTCGATTTGTGCGAAATACTAACGTTAACTAATTCTGATCTGACGACGTTGGTTCTTCCTAAAAACCAGCGCCGGGTGCTCCAATAGTGCGCCCGGCATATGCTGAGAAAGAACCATTTTATGACACTCGTTAGATTAAAATTATTTTCTTTTTGTTTTGTGTATTTATTTGTATATATAATATTATTAAGGATTTAATTTTAGTTATTGTAAAAAAAAGGTGTCATAAATAAAGGTTTTCTTTCTATTCTATTCTATTCTAAAAAGTAAATAGGAGCTTGAACGTAAATATGTTTACGGTGAAGCTTCTATTCCGTCAATATCGTGACTTTTTAACTTGACTGCAAAAGTCCATCAGAGTTTTGATTGAAAGGCCACTATACCAAGATATATGTATCGTGTATAAGGTGAATTTACATTTAAAGATCAATCAATAATATCAATAACGGCTCACGGCAGTCCACTGCTGGACATAGTCCTTATCCAAATTCATAGCCAGACCGACCGCTCTGGAGGATTTGTTTAGGATGTTGAACATTGCTTGCAGTTCTGGCCAAGACCATGATATCATCGTCAAAGTACAAGTGTGAAATGTACTCACCGTTTACGTTGATACCACGTCCTTTATAGTCCAGTGTCTTAAAAACATCTTCCAGTGCAGTATTGAACAGTTTCGGGGATATAATATCCCCCTGTCTCACTCCACGAAGCAACCGGATTTTGCTTTTATGATGCTCTATACTATTTAAAGATACTTGACATTGGAATAATAATTATAAGTAATTGCCATCAAAAAAAAGAAGACTCCTTGATCGCTCTCGTTTGAGCTTCGTGTACAAAAAAGCTATAATAACCATATAAGTTATTGGAGTAGAGACCATATAAATAAATTGATTTTCAATATCGGGTGTATATTCCCACGGCTGTTCACGGAGTGGTCGCAAAAACTGGATCCGTTCAGGTATCGTGTTAGGGCAGGTGCACATCTATTTTTATCTTAGACCGCACATAGCTTGCGGTCAATCCGCGCGCCCATCGTCCGACCGAGTTGCAGACACTTCTTCAAATGCAAAACGTGTTTTTCTTTAAGTTACATTATATTTACTTATTTATTTGTATCTTATAAAAACGTGTGTATCTACTAGATAGATGTATATGTACATATGTATGTATTTAAGATTATTAATGGAGTCAGGCGTTAGTTTGCGGAAATCCATCACTATATAGACAGTCAAAAGTTTTACTTAGCTAAGATCCGCGACAAGCAAAACAATAACAGAAAATTAATAATGTGTGTCTTTCTGTTGGGTTAAGTGGATTTATTTGGAACTTAAACCAAAAACTTACCGAAAATCGGCCATCAATTCTCCATCCACCAACCACTACACACAACACCAAACACACATTATCACTTTTCCATCTTGTAAACGACACGTGTTTCGCCCCAACACGAGGCATCTTCAGGTATAGTAGACCCTACGGAAGACAACCGAAAAGTTTTTCGGTTTTCACTTTACGGTGAAGGTGAGAATTGATGGCCGATTTTCGGTAAGTTTTTGGTTTAAGTTCCAAATAAATCCACTTAACCCAACAGAAAGACACACATTAATAATTTTCTGTTATTGTTTTGCTTATCGCGGATCTTAGCTAAGTAAAACTTTTGACTGTCCATATATGTATGTATTTACCTAGGACAACCGTAGGATGGACATAATGTTAAAAAAGATAATTTGATGTAGGTTGCTGACACATTATATTTATAATGATAGAGAAGAAAGAAAGATTAATAAACAAACATAATAGCCAATAACATATATATAAGCATATATATACATACACACATACATATATATATACACACACACACATTTTTGTCTTTTAAATCTGATTTTTTTCCTTAGGAATTTTGTAATTGTGTATTAATTATAATGACAAAACGAACGTCTTCTATGACAAATGGTACTTGTGTTAGGGACAAAGAGCGCCTCATTTTTATCTAACCGTTTGAATGAGCGACTAGCGAGCCATGCAAATTGTAACGTTCACTATTTTCATTGTGTACCAGCCTTGGCAGAGATAAGATAATGCAACGAACTAGGTATGAAATTCATTCGAGGTATTGTTTGAACATTTTCTGTCAAATTTAAGAAAAAAAATGTAAACCTCGCCTTCACCTTACCTTCAACTTTTAGAAGTAGGCAAATTTGCTAAAATAATATAGGCAAAATACGTGAATACTTACGTTTGTTCTTACTGTTCTCACAATAAGAACAAACTTAAGAAAACTAACTCATTGGCACTTGACACAGTTACAAGAAGTAAACATTTTAATGATAATTGTTACGCTTTGTGTATAAAATTTTGTAATAAAATGCCAAAATATGTAAAAAATATTATTTTTTTTTATTTCTCCTTATTTACTAGCTGCATTACCACCATACAAGCAATTTTCTCAGTTCCGCCCGCAGTTTAACTGGGATTGAAAGCTCAATGGCATTAAGTCCGCCTGTTGTGCTCTGCTTGTGCAAAAACTTTAAATAAAAAGAATAAAATAATTAAATGAGGGGTATAATTTCAAAACCCTCTAAATAATCCTGAAGAAATTTTATATAAGAAGATTATTTTGAATATGTTGTGATTGTAACATACTACATTTTAGCGGCATTTGCAACTAACATTACTTTTTAGATTGATTTTACTGTGAATTTAAGTGGGTTATGTAAGTTAACTTATAGACATATTGAAAGTAAAATTTAAAACCTTTATTTTGGTGCAAAAATATGTAAATGTGTCCAAAGTCGTTTTAGAGGGTTTTGAAATTAGAGCCCTCAAATATGATAAGGCTTAATCACAAAATACAAATTATTCATTAAACGATAATTTTAATATGGACAAATTTACTTGTCATTGTTGAATGGATAAATTGGTTCGCTTCTGTTGAAAATTAAATGAACATCTTATATTGTACCCTATTTTTTCAAAGATATATTATTTATTGAACATACTGTATAGTTTAAAATGTTAAGAAAGCAGGCACTATTTTTATATGATATTTATATGATTCATCAAAAATAAGTATGATGATAGATGAAGAAGAAGATATCAAGAATAAATGTGAAAAAAATGACCCATCAAAAATAAATATAATACCAAAAACTCCTTATAAAATATTAGGAAATTACCCATTAGCAGCAGTCGCTTGCAAATTATTCCTGGTAATTCAATTGGCACTGCAACCTTCAATGGAAACAAATGGGTAAATCGCAACCCGACCCCTGAGGTCGACGGGTGGTAATTCGACTCCGTTTTATGACTCACAAGACTACGAGGAATTGTAACAATTATGTAGTACAGGATAGGGATGCCCGATGTTTTAAATTGAATCGATATTTTAAACCGCAAGTAATCGTAATCCGCTGAATCGATTCGCGATCTGATTCGATCTTTTGAAGATCATTCATTATACGAAGTTAATATATAGACTTGTTCGCACAAAGTTAGTGTGAACATGTATAATAAATTTATACTTGTTCACACTAACTTTGTTTAACAATTAAAGTAATAAAATAACCAGGTTAGATGTGAAGTAACACGATTGAAACATATTGAGCGAAACTTCAAAAATGTCGTTTATATCAGTTTAATGTTTAGATTATATTTTAAGTTACACAATATGCTAGTGTCAATTTGAGATTGGCGAAATGAGACCGCTCGCATTGCGTGGCATTTCGCCACTTGCTAGTTGGTTATTTTACTTCTAAAACTAGTCGTTTATTTCGTAAGATCGAAATGGTATTGGCGGAAATCGATTAAAAAATCGTATTGTATAAGATCTATATTCTGAAACATCGATTCAAATCGGGCATCCCTAGAACAGATAATAGGCTCGTGATTTTAGTACTGACATACATAAAGGGAAAATTTTAGTAGACTGAGACTCAGTCTTAAAGCTTTTTTCTAAGGTATACACATTTACCTGATTCAGGCATAGAATTGTTCGATTGTTCGCTGAACGGCAACGTATTTTCAACTTGTTCATTTCAATGCTGGTCATAGATTTCCATCCAAGACGAATGATTAAGCTAATTTTCTTCACGCTATTAGTTTTTACCAGTAGCGTTGCACAGATCGTTGCATTCATCCGGCCAAAGCACATCCTGAATTAGGTTCGCCCAGAGACTTTTTTATGGGATAGGGAGGCCGTTTTGCGCCGCCAATAGACATCCGCAACACCAAAGAGATCACAGATGCGTTGCCGGCCTTTGAGACTAAACCGTCACCTCAGCAATCTTAACACCAAAATTTCCGATTCCGACAAACGTGAGCGGTCAAATACATAATACTACTCTTTAATATCTTGAGTATCATTTACGCATGAACTTTGTGTATCTTCTTATTTCTCTTATTAAAACATGGTTCTTTGTATGTTTGTCTTCTATGTATTCCTAAAAAAATCATCCGATTGTGATGTAACTTTGTCAGACAAAAGCAATAATATATCCAAAAGTACATCAATAAATAGATTATAAAACAAAAGCACTTTTTTCTATACATAGCTTTGCAATGCCGGGTACATCTAGAATTAAATGAATCATAATAAATACAAATATTATTGTTTAATAATCCTTTTATTTCTAAGGACTTCTTTTTGATATATTGAGACTAACGAGACCAAAGGTGCGGTCACCTGAAACAATTCGCTGGAGGCTATAACAAAGTTTGAGGTCAGGTCAAATTTAATGATCCGCGTGACCGGAATATCTTCGATCATTACACCGTAACGCGTTGTAATAAAGTTGAGATTGCCCTATCAACGGCCTTCGTCTGCAAGATGGCTTTCATACAATTGTTATACACGATCTAAAAACGTCAAAAGGTCGCTGACATGATTAGCACTGTTGATTTTGTGGAACAGTCTTTAAGGACGCGGGGCTTTGACCTTTTATCTTAGATAACTATAATCCTCGAAAGATTGTCCTCTATACGATTACGTGGTATATACGCAGGTTACATTATATAATAGTTTTAAAAATGGTTATTTTTTGGTAATTAGGTAATTTGGTAATTAGAATGAATCCCGTCCCAATTTTGGCTTTTATAAACGAAATCGAGAAGGCGAACAAAGACAATAAATAAACAACGAACAAAGAAAATAGATTTGCTTCAGCATAGCAACAATATATTTTTGAACATACAAATCAAATTACTTCAGTCAATACATAAAATACAGCTCAATATTCAAAATACATATTATATTTATATGAATTTTACACACCAACACAAACATACAGCCCAACAAAGGCGTCCAATCTTAATGGTTTTGATGACGTTCGACTCATTGAACAACTCATATAGCTCGTGGTTATAAAGAGAAAAAATGAGCGATGGCGTACTCTTTATAACTACTCTTCATATCTCCTACCCGTACGCGATATTGTTTAGTTTTGACGTATTTATTCGTCCCGCTCGGTTAACAGGTTAATTTTTGTTTGTCTTAATTATTTGACCATTAACCCGTTTGCCAAGGTTGATGGTCAAAGAAAGGAATATTTAAAGTTGACTACTCTCTTGAATATATCGTTCGTTTAAACTTCTCACTGTATAATTGAAGTAGTATGTTCATAGAATAACAATATGGGACTAACACTATACCGTAAAGTAAACCGGTACTCGAACGCTGTCCTTGTCACCGACAAATACCGATTTGTGTTTGAAGAACAATTGATCATTATCACGGATTTACGAATACGCGGTAAACGATTAAAATCTATTTATATATATCTTTTGATAAAATTGATTGTTTCGTTCTATAAATGATAAGAATATAAGGGTATGAATTATTTTCTATTTGACACTATAAAAAAGTATACTATAAAAGAAATCTTGGCAAATATAATATGAGACGCTTAACAGCTCGATAGAGTTATGATCCATGCATGGTGATGAGTGACCTGCCTTTAAAACCGATATAATTCCATACTTTTGTGGTTCCCGGAATAGAATAACGCTACCTTATTTCTTTCCTTGGGTGTCGTACAAGGCTAAGAAAGCAAATACAAATAGGCGAGCTTAATACTTGAGTAATAAAAACCCTATTTCTGCAATCCACAATCTGTCTGCAAAACATGGGGATTATATCGAGTTCCCCTTTGAGGGAAACCAATGTGCAACAGTTGACTGCTACGAATGTATTAAAATGACAAAGTAATCTGGTATCATGAACATGCAGGAGCATTTGTTCCTCAGTTTACTGACCATCGAGCCAGGCAAGACGTATTATGATCATAGAAACTTGCCATGGGGAGTGCTCCGAGGAATTGTTTGGAATAATTCCCACCACTGAATTCTACTGCCGCAAAACTCGCCAAAAAGAAAAGTTTCATCCCCACTACAATGGCGATGAATGGCGATCCAGTGCTTTACGCTTCTCTCCAGTACCTACGACGAATTTTTCCCGAAGATTCATTCAACGCACCACCACTGTATAGAACCAAGCTACCTTCAGCGGTATTTCCGAACCGATACGATGTCGGGACCTACAAACAAAAGCTTAGCCATATCTCACAGTTCTGCATCGCATTTGTAATGATTATAGTGTTACAGATATCTATCTAAAGGCGGTGTTATTTTCCTTCCATCATGCGACACGCTTGTTCGTTGGCCTTCCTACCCCATATGACTACTGTTGGAAGTAGCTGTGAGCTGTTCTTTTAGTTGCGGATTGAGAACAACAAGAATGCTGACTTAATGACGAAAGCTGCTTAGCAATCTTAAATTGTCTCATAAAATGGAGGAGGATGCTTATTTGCTTTATAATTATATATATTTATATATACTACAACATCCTTCGAGCCAGGCATGTCGCTTATATTACGATCATATAAACTTTCCTAACATTGAGGATGCAGAATGAAATGTTTGCGAGACATGCAACTAATAAACATTATTTACTGTTTATGTACTTTGTATTCCTTTCGAGTGTCTCCCCGCTGTATAAACAAATGTAACTGTCACAACATGATGGTCAGAAGAAAGTAGAAACTAACTGTTATTTTGTCATTGCCTTTGTAAAGTACTAAAGATAAAATTGCGTCAAGCATCCAGCTCTCAGATCTCAGATGGTACAGCTATTCTGCTTCTGATGTAGGCTTAGTGACGTAGCATCTTATATTAGTCCAATGTTTGTTTTGGTGTGACTTTACGCAAACGAGCAGGCGTGTAACCTGATGGAAATCAATCAACGCCGCCTATAAACATTCGCAGTGCCATAGGCAGTGCAGAAGCGTTGCCGGCCTTTAAGGAAAGTTTCATTATGGGACGGAGAGGGGGAGGGGGGGTTAGGAGACAGGTACTCGATCGCTCACCGGACGAAGCACGTTAGCTAAGCTACCACGCGAACGCCGGTTTTCTGCGGGAGTGTGGTACTTCCCCGGGCGAGACGGCCCATTCATGCCACAGACTCCATGCCATTCTTGATAAAGTATTCGTCTGCAGCGTGGGTCTACCACTATCTTTAATCTTTAAAAAGAAATAATAAACTACATCAATAATCCATGCGAAAAGCGAAATCTGGATACGAGTGTAGCGTAAATAAACATAGGCAAGCAAATTACACTGGCCTGGCCTGGTTTATACACAGCCACCGAGAAAGCCAAATGAGGGCATAATGACTTCATAATTGTGACTTTTTTTTGTAGAAAAACACGACCCGATCATTTTTTTGCGATTAACATTTGCGACATAAGGGAAGTAACTGTAAAAATGTTTATTTATTCTTATAGTTCGTACAGTTTGTAATTCGTACAGTCTTTGGTACTTTATTTCGGAAGGCATTCTTAGCCAGATCAACCTTTGGGTTGATGAACTTTGAAAAGATTTTTCAAGTGTTGGTTAAAATACGTAAATATAGTTATTATAGTTTATTAAATACATACAATAATATCTTAAGCCTTTACTTTCTTGGAAAACGCATCCCTGTCGGCTTTGAAGACCAGAGTATAATTTTTTTTTAACAGTCCATATATGTCCCACTGCTGAGCACGGGCCTCTCCATTACTGGAGGAACGGACGTTAAACCCACCACGCTTGTCCAATGCGGATTGGCGGGGTTACCAGACTCGGAATAAATATTTGTAATCCATACATATATTTATTCCGATGCGGGGATCGAACCAACGCAACCATTGACTCCGCGGTCCGAGGGCCCCGCCACTGAGCCAATTGGTCGTCGAGTATGATAGTGTTTTATTTTTACTTCAACATAGATAAGTGGAAAGAAGATAGAAATTTTTCCCACGATTCCGGCACGATTTTTGTTTTATTATAGAAATTTGTAAATAGATTATCTTATGGTAAGCAAATGCGTTGCAAACCTTAGGGTATTTAATGGAAGGAGAAAAAAGAAGCAATGGAGCGGAAAAACAAAATGAAGGGGAAAGGAATGGGGCGACAATACTACTGATGCATGCACGGATATACATGGGCGGTGGTGATAGCTATTATGTGACCCGCTTTCCTTTGCAAATCGTTCCCATAAAAAAACATTCATCTTTTTATGTGTCACTGTGACTAGTTTATTGCATTGTAACAAGTTACATCTATTCGCTGAATCGCAACAAGTGTGGCCACATTATTGACCCAGTTTGGCGTCCATAAAATTTCTCTCTCGACGGACTTCGCGTAAAACAAAACGCTTCCTATTACGTAATTGTCTTGTTACATTTATTACATTTTTTTTGTTGTTGCTTACAATTGACCACAGCTACGCTTGTTAACTTAATACAGTTGGTTGATTAATGAACAGTCAGAATTTTACTTAGCTAAGATCCGCGAAAAGCTAGCAAAAACGGAAAAATAAAATAAACTCATAGTTTAGTAAAAGAAATCTAAATTATAGAATATCTAATACGTTAACTGCCACGCGTGTTTGCAATGAAATTTTGCTAGTGGTAGAGCCACGCTGCAGACGAATACTTTGTCAAGAATGGCATAATATATGTTTGTAGCATGAATGGGCTGGCTCGCCCGGGGAAGTACCACACTCCCGCAGAAAACCGGCGTCTGAGTGGTAGCTTACCTACCGCACTTCGTACGCTGAACGGCTGAGTTCTGGAGGCCCATCATCCACCCCTCCCCTCCTACTACCAAAATGTAACTTTCCTTAAAGTTCGGCAACATGTCCTATGGCGCTGCGGATGTCTATGGGCGGCGTTGATTGCTTTCCATCAGGCGACACACCTGCTCGTTTGCCTTCTTATTCCATATAAAAAATACTCGCCATACGAAACGTGCCAACGGAAAAATGATTAATGTCGATATTCTTTGCTGACGCGACTCACAAAACTTTATCCATCAAAGAAGCGTCCAACGCACACACATACAATCGGGTATATGGCGTGATGTGTGTACGCAGGCAGCTGCGCGCGCATTACCTGTGTCTAAAGTATGTCTATAGCTATACTCATAGCTATAGATATACCTTAAGCATTAGCATGTTGGTGACGCGAACCCATAGTTTTTTCCCTACCCAGAGTCGTGAAGCGGTGCTATAGAAGTTTTCACTTCAAGTCATTGCTTCCCGATACTATAAAGTGTTGGTACAAAATTATGTTCTCAACCTTAATTACTACAACAAGGAAAACTTCAAACAAGGAATATTCGACCATATTTATATAAGGCTTATAGTCGAATAATCCTTGTTTGAAAGTTGTAGTTAAGGTCGAAAACATAATACTACCACGGGATACATATTTTTTACTACGCACTAATATTTTCCCTTTCACTTGTTAGCGGAAGTATGTCAGAGGTGAATTATAGTTTTTGTTTGTTTGTTTGTTTGAAGATTTATAAGATAACCGGCAATGCTTCCGTAACTTCCGAGGCGTGACGTTTGCTACCGATTTGAAATTTAAATTCAATGTTTTCAAATGCAAAACATCTATTTCGTTCAACTTTAAGATACCCAAATGCCCCACGAGGTTAACGTTTTTAAAAGTGTATATCGACGGCCCCACAGAAGAAACAAGTAATCGTGAAATCTAAAACTTTCAGAAAAAATAAAAAAACGAATTTTATAATATAAATAAATCCGCAAGTGATCGATGTACAGATTTCATTTATATGGAAGGACAGCTAATTTTAATGGTAAACAATTTATACTAATTGAATTGCCTTTAAACTATTGATTAAAACATAATTAAGGAAAAAGCGTAATACGTAATTATGATAAAACATTTTTATCGGCCAAAAGTTTTACTTAGCTAAGATCCGCGACAAGCAAAACAATAACAGAAAATTAACAATGTGTGTTTTTCCGTTGGGTTTAGTGGATTTATTTGGAACTTAAACCAAAAACTTCCGAAAATCGGCCATCAACTCTCCACCCACCAACCACTATACACAACACCAAACACACTTTTCCATCTTGTAAACGACACGTGTTTCGCCCCAACACGAGGCATCTTCAGGTATAGTAGACTCTACGGAAGACAACCGAAAAGTGACTTTTGATCTTAGCTAAGTAAAACTTTTGACTGTCCATATAGTGATGGATGTCCGCAAAGTGACGCCTGACTCCATTAATAATTTTTATCGGCATTATCAACTTACAATTGTATTTGTCGGATTTAAGGTAAGTTTCTCGTGAAGTAATGTTGCATTACCATATTAGTATATTTGTTTCTATATTGCTTAAAACTTTAAGCGGTAACATAATCCTATGACATTATTCACTGATATTTTTCATTAGACACTTTATCGTAATCGATATTAATGCTTTCTTCGTGTATAACTTGTTTCTGTCATAGTATATAATATAACAATATTAAGAGAGCATCGTTCGAAACACGAATAATAGCATAATCAATTATTATTATCAAAGATTCTGTCTATTATATTAGTAAGAAAACATAATAGAGTTCTTCTTGTACTTAGGTACTTTAAATATAATAATAGAATTGCTTATTATATCTCTGGAAATACACATTGGAAAAATATGGATAAAATTCACAAGATATACTTTGTCTTGTAGATGCCGAAATGACATAAGATTAACAGTCGTAAAAGCATATTGCGGGTTTCTTCAGTGCGGACGTCGATATAGTAAGATATGAGTCTATTTGTTTGGCACGATTTGTAGCCTAAACGGCTTGATGGATTTTCACGTACGAGGTGTATTAGATTTGTCTTGATTCTTTAAATATGACACTAATGAATAAAGAAATAGAGGGCAGCTAAAAAGGGGGAAGGCAATGTAGCAATGATTTTTATATAACTAAAATAAGCTAATAATCCTTGTGCTAAGAAACGGTTCACAACATTCTGCCAACCCACGACTTCAGAACGTAAGCCCGATCGAACCAATTTCCTACCAACTGTGCTAATACTGCTTCAAATTGTCAAGTGTCTATCTATCAGAACTATCAAAAGAAGAGTGAGACACCCCACTGCCAAATGGAGCGATTTAGACATAGCGAGCTAATAAACGCCACCGTGCCAAAACACTTGCGTTTGTATCTTTATGCTTCCGCTACACTCTCGAAACTCGCGCCGTTACGCAACAACTGTATCACACACTCGACCGTCGCGAAAGTGAGTTTATGATACAATTAGGGTGACCAGCTCTGTAGAAGGAAATCCCATAAACAAGGAAATAACTATTTCACCCTTATCATTATCAACATCAGCTTACATAATTTTCTATTGGACAAAATAAACACATTGATACCTTCAAAAAACAAGCCTACTCATATCTTAAAGGCCGGCAACACGACTGTGATGCTCTGTTGTTGCAGATGTCTATGGGCGGCGTTAATTGCTTTCCATCAGGTGATACGCTTACTCGTTTGCCTCCCTATTCCATAAAAAAACCAAGGCGCGCCACGTCATCCGGTCTTCGGTTACGCTAGACTCCTGTATTCCACTGCTGGACATAGGCTTCACCCAAGGCGCGCCACCTAACCCGATCTTCGGCTACACGCATCCAGTGTCTGCCAGCCGCCTTGCACCGCTCGTCGCCCCATCTAGCAGGGTTGTCCCACACTACTTTTGCCAAGACGCGGTCTCCACTCCAGCACTCGTCTACTCCAACGATTGTCGGTTCTCCGATAAACGTGTCTGTTCTGTCTGTCTTCAGTCTGCTAATTTGAAGAGCTATGTCGGTAACCCCGATTCTCCGTCCATGGTCGATGGTAAAGTTCTCAATATTGTCCAGGAATACACCTGGATGGAGACAACTTCATCAAGTTATCACTGTATAATATAATATATTCTAATTTTCTCGTAGGTTAAGCCCTATAGATGTATGTGGTCGTCTCTTTATAATGTTTCGTTTTCGCCTCATCTACAATAGTTTAAATTTAATTATTGAGATTTCACTTAGGATAAATTGTTAGCCTTATTTTTAAAGAAATCCATGTGGCAATGGAAAACATAAAATTTAACGGAAATTTATATTTATATATTATATATAATTTAATTTCGGGACAGTCCTTAAAATTTTAGGATATTTGGTCACCCTATATGCACCGGATCCATATCGTTTTTCTTTTTTTAGTATAGTGTGGCGGTTAATTGCTCGCCCGTTGTAATTGTAGTTACGTGCGTTATACAATATAGTGTAATATGAAGTTTATTAGGTTGATTTTCATGCACGGCTGCGTGCGCTCGTGTGACGCGTTCATTATAATATTAATACATAAACAAAGGCGATATGTCCGTTTGTGCTCTATGAATAATTTATGAATGTTAAAGTGAAGTCTCATTTATTGTTTTTATTTAATGTGTGTATGTAATATTATAAAGACGGACAGTCAACCGTACTTTGCTAAGATCTTGGGATTGGGCTTTGTTCGAATTTTTTCACGATAGTCCGAAATCGGTTCATTTGGCTAAATTTTGGCTCTTAATTTTAATATTAACCCGTCCCCCCGATAGCCAAAGTTTTAAATGGAAATAACATGGGAAAAGTTTTGTTATTAGTTTGGAATTTTTTACGTCATGGACTAACGAACCGATCATGTCGACAAATGACAATTCTTGTAGCAAATTTAACGCTCTACAAGAAAGGTCTCTTATGATTTTTCGCTAACTTGAATGGTTCAAAAGTTATTCGAAGTCAAATCTATGAGTTTTTCTTCTTTTAACGTTAATTAATGATTCAAAAATGGAAGAAGGCTTAATATTTATATTTTAGACGCTTTTTCTGACCTTGACGTATGTTCTGAAAGAAAAGTAAATATATATATATATATATATATATATATATATATATATATATATATATATATATATATATATATATATATATATTAAATAAATAGGTATATTACATTCGTCTTAGTGAATCCCACGAGCCGCAAGATTTTCTAATAGACTTTTTATTTCAGATCACAATGACAATGGACAAACAGTTGGTGTGGGTCCGTGACCCTAGCGAGGGTTTCGTGCTGGCGCGCATCAACGAGCTGATGGGCGAGGAGGCTGATGTGCTACCCCTCGACAATAAGCACGCCCGCCGTGTCTGCAGCTTCGACGACATCTTCCCTGCCGGTGATCCCACCAAGGAGTACGATGATAATTGTGAGCGACTCTTTCTGCAAAAGAATTTCCGATAGAATATATAATCTATATTTTTTTTAATATCTATTATCTTTTATCAAATTTCTTTTTAAACTTTTTTTATGTCCTATTCATAAGGATGAGAGTATTCTCTGCAAGGTGAATATTTTTTTTTTTCAAATTTTTTATATACAATAAATTTAAATACATTGTATGTATTTAAATTTATATAAGTAGGTTTTAGTGTATTTTATTACAAACTGCACCACATCCGAACCAATTTTCTCAGTTTCTTCCGCGGGTTGACTGGGAAAAAATGCCCAATGGCATTGTGTCTGCAAGCGTGCACTTTTTGCAAAAAAATTAAAAAGTATGATCAAAGCGTAATACGTTGTTCGCGTTACTTCTCCTTTTTATAGATATGGGCAGACAAAAGAGAAAGATAGTCAACTGATGGCAAACAATCACCAGCGCCTAGTGCCCTGCGCTTACCTATTTACCTTTTAAGTTGTGCCCTCATAAAGGTTTATTAACTTCAAAAGATGTAAACCCCAAAATAAAATGATGAAGAACGTTAGCGAAATGGTAAATGATCATTTGTATCCACTATCGACCATCGTCAATGGTAAAACCCTCGAAGTTGTCCAGGAGTATTTCTACCTCGGGTAGGTCATGCGATTGGTTGGAGACAACATCGAGAAAGAAGCCGATAGAAGGACGCAACTAGGCTAGGCTAGTCAAGTCTTTTTGTCGCCGATACCTCACAGGCTGAAGACAAAAAATTTTCTTAGTGGTAGAGCCACGCTGCAGACGAATACTTTGTCAAAAATGGCATATTACTTGTCTGTAGCATGAATGGGCCGGCTCGCCCGGGGAAGTACCACACTCCCGCAGAAAACCGGTGTCTGAGTGGTAGCTTAGCTACCGCGCTTCGTACGAGGAGCGGTCTGAGTTCCGGAGGCCCAACACCCTCCCCTTCCCACTCCCCCTCCGATTCCCACTCCCATAATTTCACTTTCCTTTAAGGCCTGCTCGTTTGCCTTCCTATGCCATAAAAAAAAACAAAAGTCTTTGATCGATATATCCATACGTAATAAGTGCCTATAATTTTTTTATGTTGTTGGTGCCGCATTTGTTTTACACTAGTATCGATTTATATTGTTGGTTAGCTACCTTGTGTTCCTTTAAAATATTACAGTAATACCCCAACTTACGCTACTTCGACATACGCGAATTCGGAGTTACACGATTTTTTAATTTTCACATTTATTTCCTAAATTATTGTTTTATTTAGTCTCCGCTCCCAATTAAAGATACTTTGTATGTCTTTATACGCAAAATTGTACCCCGATTTACGCGAATTCGACTTACAGGGATAGCGCTCGGTCGGGCCAATAGCGTAAGTCCGGGGTATTACTGTATATGATTTATTGTTTTGGAGAAATATTCTTTTACCGTGACGCAAATAATGTTTCAGGTGAGCTGATGTTCCTGAACGAGGCAACGCTATTAAACAACATAGTATGCCGATATACGAAGAAAAAGATTTATGTAAGTATATCGCCCGCCACAGACTAGCCACCTCAGACGATTCATTATTATTTAAAATCTTAAATTAACCCTTTGTCGTACTGCCGATTTTAAAATATCGGCAGTACCTACTGCAAACGTCACATAAAATTTTAAATTATTTTTTATATGTGGACAGTCAAAAGTTTTACTTAGCTAAGATCCGCGACAAGCAAACAGTAACAGAAAATTAATAATGTGTGTTTTCCTGCTGGATGAAGTGACTCTTCGGTTGTCTTCCGTAGAGTCTACTATACCTGATGATGCCTCGTGTTGGGGTGAAACACGTGTCGTTTACAAGGTGGAAAAGTGGTAGTGTGTGTTTGGTGTTGTGTATAGTGGTTGGTGGGTGGAGAATTGCTGGCCGTTTTTCTGTAAGTTTTTGGTTCAAGTTCCAAATAAATCCACTTCATCCAGCAGGAAAACTTTGGACTGTCCACATGGTGATGGATTTCCGCAAAATAACGCCTGACTCCATTAATAATCTTATTTTTTATATATTATTCCTAATACAATAATTTATAATTAACTCTGACTGATTTTAATAAATGACATATCACCATATGTCTCATTTAAAATTAATGCATTATGACGCATTATATGGGGAATAAAGTACGTATGGACGTGATATCTCGTATTTGGTATATCAATATGTCCTACTGATAGGAGTAATGAGCTATAATCTACCGCGCATGTCCAAGGTGAGTTGTCGGGACATCTAGACTCGAAATTAGTACCTGTAGTCTACACAATCGGGAATAAAACCCGTGATCATTGACACCGAAACCAGTAACTTCGCCACTAAGCCAATTTTGACGCGATCGACTGAACAGTTATTCGCTATGCGATAGCACCTTGAGGACGTAACCATTGTACCGTGGTATCGATTGTATGCACGCTATCGTACTTGTGTTATACTTGTAGGCTATAAAACAAACACCTGTATTAAATGTTTATTTGATTTTGAAACATTCCCCATAGCGTTTATTTATTTATATTGTACCATTTTCATTTAATTCAGATTTAAATAATTATTAATGAATTAATCTATATAAGTGCCGTAAGATATATTGTCTATTAATGAACAAAAGCTGAAAAAGTTAGGTACTAATGTAAACTTTTTCGTATATTTTTAAAAATTACTGGCCGTTAATAAATTTAGGAATAAAAATTAAAATAAAAACGTCATAAAATAATGTTCGAAATTTAAAATTTTGATTCTAATATTATAAGTTGATTACGCATTAGCAGTAAAATGTTACTTATTATAATATTGTACCCGTATCGATTTTTTTCACTTTGTGACAAATTCGATGGAGTTTTAATGAAAAAACGTCGCGGTCTCTGCTATAGCATTTGTCTGCTCATGTTTGTCGATTCTCCGATAAAAGTGACCAACATTGCAACTTTTTGCTAACTCCGAGAACTATGTGGGTGATCGATCCTTCGTAAAATATCTTCATTTCGAATCATATCCATCAGGGGAACTCCATAGCTCTCTGAGCGACTTTGTTTCTTTGTTAATTTTGAGAAACGCAACAAACAATCATTGCCTTCTAATCACTCATTTAAATACTTGAAACAAACTTGTTCCTCGTCGGAAGCCAAATAATCGTGCAGTGTGGGACCCAGCAACGACAGTACAATACAATAATTTAGCAATATTTAGCAGTGAGACGCTTTTTGTCTGCAAAATTAATGAACACCTTGTTCGCGAAAGAATTTGCAATTACGGTATTTGTTGGGACAAAGAAGAGTTGAACTTTTTTTTTACCGAATAGGAAGGCAAACGGGCATGCGTGTCATCTAAAAGAAAGCAATCAACGCCGCCCATGGACGTCTGCAGCGCCATAAGCATTGCAGAAACGTTGTTGGCCTTTACGAAATATTCCACGAGAAATAGAGAATAGCCAGTACAAGAAATAGCTCTAACAGTAGGTGGTTCCACAGAGAAGTGATGCGTGGAAAGAAGTTTCCGAAAAAACGCACCGTACTGGATCGTTATTTATTCAGATGTGCAGTAGTGAAATTCAGTGGCAAAAGTTCGCAAAAAAAAAACATATCTTCCTATACCAAAAAAAATTAACAAAAAATAAAAAAGAATTTATCATGCAACCGATTATAGTAAATCGCTTTCGTTTTAAATAAATCTATTCAATAACATATTGAAAGAAATTTAAATAAACAATGTGAACAGGTCAATAATCGAAGTCTTCTACGTTGTGAGACATAATTGGCTTACATACAAGGTAACACAATACTAATTAAAGTATTTCACGGCGCATTAACTGCAATGGACTTATGTGACCCTAATATTTACAACTTAAGATTGATGTCTTTTCGTGAAAAGCCTGATTGATGATGACGGTGGGTGAAGAAAGAAATGAAAAGCTTGCACTTAAGACCGAATGCGACAAATGAGAAAATATATATTTTTTGTACTTACGAATTCTGATAATTATAATAGGTCTAAATATAAAAATAAACTAAACCAAATCTCATATTGATAAGATTAGGTTCTAAAAAAAGGATACAAAGTTTTTGTCTTTACATATTAAATCCACATAAATAAATAAAATGACGTATGTATGATGCTTCCAGACTTACGTGGCGAACATCCTCCTAGCCGTGAACCCGTACGAGGAGATCCCCGACATGTACTCGTCTAACACCATCAAGAAGTACCAGGGTCGCTCTCTGGGGGAACTCCCGCCGCACGTATTTGCTATAGGTGAGTTTATGTTTGACCGATCGACCTCCTTAAACTTTCTAACTGCCTTATACACTATTGCTTTGTTCTTGTCTCTCCAACCCATAAGTTAATAGTTAATTTCTGTGTGATCTCTAATCGTATTAAAAATTCCTCATTTAAGTTAGTGTGATTTCTCCGAAAATGTCTCCCTAAACAAGTCTTTTACAAAGTAATTGATAACGCCCCCTTGTAGGTGCTAGAGGCCTAAAGGGCGGGACAAAAAACCCAGAGTGGTTATGAAGTGGTTTAGAAAGGAATCGCTTATTTCTAATTAAACTCATATGGCACGCTATGGCATAACTAAAGTCCGGAGGCCCAACACCCTCCCCCTCCCGTCCCTCTCCTACTCCCTTTCCCATAATGACACTTTCCTAAAAAGCAACGCTTCCACACTTTCTATGGTGCTGCGGATTTCTATGGGCGGCGTTGATTGCTTTCCATCAGGTGACACGCCTGCTCGTTTGCCTTCCTATCCCATAAAAAAAGAGTATCGCTGAAGAAAGTATCCTCCGATCAGTGCCCAACGAACTGTCGCTGAGGAGATATGAGTTTTGCTTTCATATTACCGTCAGATCATGTGTTGTACATTTTAGATTTGCTAAGCTGTATTAGTGTTTGTAGTTTTTAAAAAAAAATATTCTGGCCTTAGTTCACAACAATATAATAAAGGTATTTAACCCATCACTTATAGCCGACAAAGCATTTCGAGACATGAAGTCGTTCAAGCAGTCGCAGTCGATCATCGTGTCGGGGGAATCGGGCGCGGGCAAGACCGAGTCGACCAAATACATCCTCAAATACCTGTGCGACTTGTGGGCGAAGGGCGCTGGACCCGTGGAACAGAAGATATTAGACGGTAAGTTATATATAATAATAAATATATATATTTATATATATATATATATATATATATATATATATATATATATATATATATATATATATATATATATTAAATAGATAGGTATATTACATTCGTCTTAGTGAATCCCACGAGCTGCAAGGGAGGAGGAGGTCCGCCCCAGCAGAGCTCTGCATGCTGAAGTAAGGCACCATAGTACCCGGGGGAGCCCGATCCCGGGACGGTTGGCGTGCTTGCGACTAAGCTAGCCCTTAGCCACGCATCCATTGGCACGGTAGATCGTGGATTGGCGGAGAGGAAGGGAAAGGATAGAGAAGAAAGGAAATGCGGATTGGTGGGGTTACCAGACTTGAAATAAATATTTATAAATCCATACACATATTTATTCCGATGCGTGAATCGAACCCGCGACCATTGACTCCGCGGGTGGAGGGCCCCGCCACTGAGCCAATTGGTCGTCTAAGTTAGATAGATTCATTTATTTCCCTCTGCAGCAACACACATGAATACATATTAAATTATTATATCAACAGTACATACAGATGGGAAATGGGCGATGGCTCAGTCAAAACCTCCACTCATTGAACAGAGAAACTGATTTTCTGCCACCGCTAGATCCTTACGGAGATGCACTGCAGCACAACTTGAGAAATATGTGTCCCACATATACACTTGTGATCGATCCCACATATACACCTACAAGCTATAATCAACCCTTATTATATTTACATAAGAATAAAAACGATACGTGACAATAACAAGAAGTGTGTCCAAATAATTTCTATGGTCCACCATCGTTATTAAAAATTGGCTCAGTACCTCACTCCCACGGAGTCAATGGTCGCGGCTTCGATTCCCGCATCGGAATAAATATACGTATGGCCTACAGATATTTATTCCGAGTCTGGTAACCCCGCCAATCCGCATTAGACAAGCGCGATGGGTTAACGTCCGTGCCTCCAGAAATGGAACATATATGGATTGTGAAAAAAAATGATTACTAACCGTTACTCAAACTTTATCTCAAACAACTTCCCAGGATAAGAGGGAACCTAATATTGTAAGAATAACATCAGGTGCCACCTTGGACTTGTCCTTCAGGCCTCTTTAGGATAGAAAAGAATAAGCATTTATTTCGGCTTACATTATATAAGATACTATAACATTACTTATAATCATATATTTATATAAAATAGCTATTTCAAAGTAGAAAAGTATATGTAAAAGAGATATTAAAACAAAAAGACAGAAAATTCATCGCAGCGAATTTCTCACTTTGGTTCGAGTTTTCGTACAAAACGGACGTATATTTAATACACGTGAGGTAATACGTAACATAAAATGAAATATCTTAAAGTGAAATGTTATGTTAAAAATGAAAAAAAATGTTGAGAAAAATTGTTCGGATATTGCGATCAAAGATTTTAATACCTCTTCTTGGTTTATTGACTAATATCGAATCTGGGAATACCATGGAATGTTGTTTTAAAATTATGTGAATTAGAAATAATTGCCGAACTTTAGGAACTTTACAAAACTTTACAAAACTTATTATATAAGTGCATACTTTCAGTATTGTTCTTTGAACAAATTCCACTCTTTTTAAAGTCGATTTGTTTACCTCTCCTTAGTAGTTTAGTTACTTATTAATTGTTTTTATATAAATGATTACATTTAGTTTATTTTCGGTTGTATTTTCTTATATAACTCTGTATATGTTAAGCTAAACATACTATTGTTTCTTGTTCCAGCCAATCCCATCTTAGAGGCGTTCGGTAATGCAAAAACAACGCGGAACAATAACAGCTCCCGTTTCGGCAAGTTCATGGAAGTCCACTTCAGCAACAAATACCAAGTTGTGGGCGGTCACATCTCACATTACCTTCTAGAAAAGTCGAGAATATGCACACAGAGTGCAGAGGAAAGGAATTATCACGTGTTCTATTTGCTTTGTGCTGGTGCGCCGCAAGAGCTACGTAATGCTTTAAAGATCACGAAGCCTGATGATTATCAGGTGAGTTTATTCATAGAAGAGTCTGAAAATGTCGTCAAATAAAACCTATGAGTTATAGGGAAAAAAAGACATATCATCAATGCATGCATCAACGCATGGTGGCGGCCTCATATTATTATGTAAATAAAATATTCCTGGATTTTATATTTTAAACTAGCTTTTTAGCTAGGCGAGCGTTTCTGAATTCTGCCAAATTTCAGGGAAATCAGCCCACAAATGATGGTTTTAGCTTTTTATGGCGGCCATCTTATTTTCCGCCATTTTGAATTTTATTCTCCCCTCCCCCTCCACCTATATGTTCACACTTGTCCCCATTTTTGTTCTTCATTCAATTTTCAAGATTTGGGTATAATTCCTCTGCCTACAGCTCTTTCCGAACATTTCTCTGTAACAAACTTGCCCTGCATTTCTTATAGTTTCCCAAAAAACATCTCAGTGTTACTCTTACAGTTTCCCAAAAACAGTCAGTGGTAATGCAGTTTTATGTAATATTACTTAATTAATGAATTAATATTAATCGTTTACTTTTTCAGTACCTGAAGAATGGTTGCACTCAATATTTTACTACGCCTGAATCTGAGAAGAAAATTAACGCCAGCCAGAAAAGTAAGCAGCAACAAGCGAGAGGTGGTCTAAGAGACCCCATTTTGGACGATGTGGAAGATTTTCAAAGACTGCATCAGGTAATTAATTTGATAACTATCAGCATCAAAAAATTTTTTTTTATGTATACACTGAAATTCAAATACATTTTATTATACCTGTATTGGATGACACTTGATGTTAATACAGTTTTTTTAAATATTAATACATTAATTAATATTTTATTTGGGAGAAAAAAAAACAATACATGGGTAAAGTTCAAGTTAAAATAACTAACTTTTGTTCTACCACTTTTTATAATAAAGTGTTATTCAAAAGATATTTTCTTTAAATTAAAAATTCATCCATAAAAATAAAGGCGTGTCGCAGTTGAACTTTACAGCTTGAATTGATGACTTAAACTAGCACTGACGTGACATTAAACGTCTATAATCACAGCGAAACATCGTTATAAATATTCGGATATTTTCAAGGGTTGGGATGGCAAACGAGCAAGCGTGTCGCCTGGTAGATAGTGATCAATGCCACCCATACACATCTGCAACACCAAAGATACGCGGTTGTTTCATTATTGAGTGCAAACACCTCAGTTTTTTTTTTAATTTGTTTAAGGCGCTGACTCGCGTAGGGCTGTCAGAAACTGAGAAGAAGGCAGTTTATTCCATAGTGGCAGCGGTGTTGCACCTCGGTAACATACAGTTTGAGGATGAAGGTGGACCGCGGGGCGGGTGTCACGTAGCTCCCAACTCCGAACCAGCTCTAGCTTCGGCCGCTGCATTGCTGGGTGTTGACGCTGCAGACCTGCGAATGGCGCTGGTATCGCGTCTTATGCAGAGCTCTCGGGGCGGCCTCAAAGGCACTGCCATCATGTGAGTATTGTCGGTAAATTTGTCGCATCACGACTCCACATCGAAAGTGCTCCCAATTTTATTCTATCACTCTTCACCACTAGTATGTAGTATCCCAAGTAATATTAAGGAGGCGCATGGTGCATAAGTCGTCATGGTCATCCAACAGTGTCCGATCTAATCGCAGTTTCTACCACAGGCTGTCCAAATGTGGAACTATTTTCCACCTGTGGTGTTCCCACGTAAATGCGACATAGGGTCATTCAAGAGAAGATACCTTTACCAAATCGCTGAAGTTCTCAAGAATGGCCAGGTCAAAATATGACTGGTAGAATAAGAAATGAAGTTATAAGAAGAGTGATGTAGAGTAATGAGGATACTTAGATGGTTTGAGCACGTAGAGAGGTTGGATGAAAGACTACTGATAAATGAAATTTACGGACTGGATGTGGATGGAAGGGTCGGTCGAATCGGGAGAGTAGATTTGTTCTCATATATTGTAAGTTATTTGAGTGGTATACAACATTTGTGTTCAGGGTCCCGTTGAAGCCGCATGAGGCGACAAACGCCCGCGACGCACTTGCCAAAGCGGTCTACAGCCGGCTGTTCGACTACATCGTGCACAGGATCAACACCAGCATACCCTTCCAGGCATCCGCGTACTACATCGGCGTGCTAGATATCGCCGGATTCGGTATGTATTTATCATATTTAAAAGATCTGCGAACACTGAACATGCTGTGAGTGTAGCAGTACTACATCAGCGTGCTAGATTTCGGTGCTAGAGCCATTTCGGTATATTTTTCTCATATTTGATGAATATGGAGATAGAATTGAATATAAAGATGGACAGTCAAATTAACTTTACTAAGATCCGCGAACACTGAACATGCGGTGAGTGTAGCAACACTATATCGGCGTGCTAGATATCGTCAAAATCGCCATATACGTATTTCTCATTTTTAACAGATAGAATTAAATACAAAGATGGACAGTCAAACTCAATATTGCTAAGATCCGCGAACACTGAACATGCTGTGAGTGCAGCAGCTCTACATCGGCGTGCAAGATATTGTAAAAATCGTTATATACGTATTTCTCATTTTTAATAGATAGAATTAAATACAAAGGTGGACAGTCAGTCAAACTTATTTTGCTAAGATCCGCGAACACTGAACATTCTGTGAGTGCAGCAGCAATATATCGGCGTGCTAGATATCGTCGAAATTGCCATATACATATTTCTCATTTTTAATAGATAGAATTAGATACAGACATGTACTGTCAAACTTATTTTGCTAAGATCCGCGAACACTTAACATGCTGTGAGTGCAACAGTACTATATCGGCGTGCTAGATATCGTTATATTCAGTATATAGTACTCATATGTAATAGATAAATAGAATTGAACATTATAACTTTTGACAAGTTTGACTAACTTACTTTGCTAAGATACGCGTACACACACATGCTGTGAGTACACCAGTTTTTGCTGATCTTAGCGAAGTAAATTTGATTGTCCATCTTTGTAATGGATTACCACAAAGTAACTCCTAACGCTACCAATAAAAATATGAGATTTTAGTCTATGTATAATTTTTAGTCTATGCCGAATCAGTGTTATATCCTTCTTTGTTGCTTGGTCTAGATTTAATAGAGAAGTGTTTGCTTTCAGAATACTTCCAAATGAACAGCTTCGAGCAGTTCTGCATCAACTACTGCAACGAGAAGCTGCAGCAGTTCTTCAACGAGCGCATCCTCAAGAACGAGCAGGAGTTGTACAGGCGGGAGGGACTCAACGTGCCCGAGATCCGCTATGTAGACAACCAGGACTGCATAGGTATAGACATTAATCGTCTAACAACGTCAAGAAATTTACACGTGAAACTATCATGTCCACTTAATAAATCTAATATTGTGTGACTGACACCATTAAAAATAAATAAATCAATATAAAATATTTGAATAAATCCTTTTACAGACTTGATCGAGAGCAAAAATCACGGCATCTTCCACTTTTTGGACGAGGAATCCAAACTGCCGAAACCGGAGTTTAGTCATTTCACACATTCCGTCCACAAGGACCTCGGAGGAAATAATTCCAGGTATTGTCTATTGGGGTTCAAAACAATTATCAATGAAAACCACGGGCCTCCACATTTGGAGGAATGGGTGGGATATCCAGACATATTTAAATATAAAAAAGTATCGTTCATGTTCGAATCACATAAAAATTATAACTTATTAATAAAATCTATATTATGCCGAACTTACAATGCGCCCGACACGCAATTTTTCGAATTTTATGATTATTAATGGAGTCAGGCGTTACTTTGCGGAAATCCATCACCATGTGGACAGTCAAAAGTTTTACTTAAATAAGATTATTAATTTTCTGTTATTGTTTGCTTGTGGTGGAAGCAAACAATAACAGAAAATTAATAATGTGTGTTTTCCTGCTGGATGAAGTGGATTTATTTGGAACTTAAACCAAAAACTTACCGAAAATCGGCCATCAACTCTCCACCCACCAACCACTATACACAATACCAAGCACACACTACCACTTTTCCACCTTGTAAACGTATATAGAAGACTCTACAGAAGAC
The DNA here is from genome assembly GCA_031353405.1 of Baronia brevicornis. Lineage (NCBI taxonomy): Eukaryota > Metazoa > Arthropoda > Insecta > Lepidoptera > Papilionidae > Baronia > Baronia brevicornis. The sequence goes on along the minus strand of JASFAT010004656.1, from coordinate 146,774 downwards.
AACCGAAAAGTTTTATGATTGTCACCCGAATGCGCCGCGTAGTAATTAGTAACTAAAATAGTGGCGCGATAGTTTTTGCGATTCAAAAATTTAGGAACATTAAATGGTTCTAAATTGAATCAGTCAACTATTAAATTGATTCATACACGTATAAAAATGACAAAATATGTTATATCCTCGCTATATGTCGTTGTTGAAAAGCTCCCATACTATCTAAACTTTGATTTCATTCGGCATTTTTTTTTTTTGATATTTCAATATTATAGTGTATTTGCGTATAATAATGAATTACTTTCGTACATCGTACGTTGGTATTAAATTGTCGTACATGTACTATAATTATCGTAGTGATTTGCTTCTGGAGTTTCGCAACGGAGGTGTGCTACGGGCGTAAACAGAGCATCTAAATATCTGAATATTTACATTTCCCAGGTTGCAAGTACCACGAGCTTCACGTCTGAAGGCCCACCGTATTCTGCGTGATGACGAGGGCTTCCTGTTGCGACACTTCGCTGGCGCCGTTTGCTACAATACGGTTCGTTACACGCGTTGTTACACTTCTCCTCCTCCGTGCGTCTCTTTTATATCGTCCTCCCATCTCATGTAGGGTCTCCCTACTCAGCATTTATCTGGTGGGCTATGTGGTTACGTTAATAATCCATCTGTTATCCAAATATCGGGCTATATGACCAGCTCAACTAAATTTTAGGGTTTCAGCGTAAGCCAACGCATCTATCGCTTTAGTATTGCTTCTTATTGGCTTTGGCCAGTCTATCACTTTAGTATTGCTTCTTATTGGCATTGGCCAGTCTATCACTTTAGTATTGCTTCTTATTAGCATTGGCCAGTCTATCACTTTAGTATTGCTTCTTATTGGCTAGTCTATCACTTTAGTATTGCTTCTTATTGGCTTTGGCCAGTCTATCACTTTAGTATTGCTTCTTATTGGCATTGGCCAGTCTATCACTTTAGTATTGCTTCTTATTGGCTAGTCTATCACTTTAGTATTGCTTCTTATTGGCTTTGGCCAGTCTATCACTTTAGTATTACTTCTTATTGGCATTGGCCAGTCTATCACTTTAGTATTGCTTCTTATTGGCTAGTCTATCACTTTAGTATTGCTTCTTATTGGCTTTGGCCAGTCTATCACTTTAGTATTGCTTCTTATTGGCATTGGCCAGTCTATCACTTTAGTATTGCTTCTTATTGGCTTTGGCCAGTCTATCACTTTAGTATTGCTTCTTATTGGCTTTGGCCAGTCTATCACTTTAGTATTGCTTCTTATTGGCTTTGGCCAGTCTATCACTTTAGTATTGCTTCTTATTGGCTTTGGCCAGTCTATCACTTTAGTATTGCTTCTTATTGGCTTTGGCCAGTCTATCACTTTATTATTGGCTTTGGCAAGTCTATCACTTTAGTATTGCTTCTTATTGGCATTGGCCAGTCTATCACTTTAGTATTGCTTCTTATTGGCTTTGGCCAGTCTATCACATTATTATTGGCTTTGGCAAGTCTATCACTTTAGTATTGCTTCTTATCGGCATTGGCCAGTTGTCTACACTTTTACTTGTGCTCTTACTATAAATGTTTCGTATGACTTCTATGTATTTCTTCTCTACTTTTTGAACTTTTAAGGCTTACCCGATACATATTGTTTTTTAGTGAACATTAATTAGGTTTTATTCAGGGTAAAAATATAACGATATGGTTAAAAGTAAATAAGTAAGTAAAAATACCGTGCCGCTTATATGGCGGCGTTGATCCACTAAGGGATAAAACCTATTTATTTCACCCATCAGAGTCAGTTCATCGAGAAGAATAACGACGCTCTGCACACGTCGCTGGAGTGCCTGGTGCAGGAGTCCAACAGTGAGCTGGTGCGGCAGCTGTTCGCGGTGGGAGACGCTAGCGCCCGCGGCAAGCTTGCCTTCATATCCGTTGGGGCGAAATTCCAAGCGCAACTCGCCCAACTCATGGAGAAATTACAAGAAAACGTGCGTATTTCCAGAAATTTCTTTCACGCACCACTAACTTGAGGAACCTCTTACTACCTCCTACCTCCAGCGGTGTTTCCGATACGACATTGAAACACTCAAAAAACAAGACTACAAGTTACTTAAAGGTCAGCAACGCTTTTGCAATGCCTGTGGCACTGCGAATGTGTATGGGCGGCATTGATTGCTTTTCATCGGGTGACACGCCTGCTCTTGTGCCTTCCTATTACATAAAAAAATCATCAAGAAAAGTTTCATCCCCGCCATCCGGATGAATGGCTATGCAGTACGGAGCGTTCTTCTACAAACTTCTTTCCACGCACCACTACCCTGTGGAACCAGCTAAACTCTTGATAATTCAAACCTTCGATAATTCAAACCTCTTTATAATTCGAAGTAATTGTTGGGTCCCTAGCAAAACTTTCGTTAAATCAATGGTTTTTGTTACGCTCGATAATTCGAAGAAAAAAAACTATCCACAATTATCAAAAACACGCGGTAATTCGAAATTCTTTTACGCAAACACTCGACAAATCGAAATATGGACATGTTGAAACTTGTACACACACAAACGAACATGTAGGCCTAGAAATATATATGTGATTGGTGTGTTTCAATAAATATAATACTATAATACTATAATACTTTCCGTGATTCGAACTTTTTGTTTTCATCTTGGTATTACAAACGTTACAATATTTCAAACTCCTAGTAATTCGAAGTATTCGAAAGACTAGGAGTTTTTCACCTTTGAATTATCGAAAGTCGACTGTACCTCTAGCGTTGTTTCCTAACTGATACGACATTGAAACTTTCGAAAAACAAGCCTACACTTTTTTTACACAATCAAACTCGGTTGCAGGGTACGAACTTCGTACGTTGCATCAAGCCCAACGGACGTATGGTGGGGCGGTCGGTTGAAAGCGCCCTGGTGCTCACCCAGCTACAGTGTTCGGGCACTGCGGCCGTATTGCAACTCATGGAGCACGGGTACCCCTCGCGTGCGCCCTTCCACGACCTACACCGCATCTACAGCCCCTACCTTCCACAACAGCTGCAAAAACTGACGCCCAAGCTCTTCTGTCAGGTTTGTACTACGAACAAGATGAGTCGCGAAAACAACTTATTAAAATAAATTCAAGGCTATTAAAATGAAAAAAAATATCTAGTTTAAATGGCTTCAGATTACATTGTTATAAAATAGATTGTTTTTTAAAACATCTATAATGTTCTGGAGAAACGGACATTGTCCAATCCATGTCCACGCTTGTCCAATGCGGGTTGGCGGGGTTACTAGACTTGGAACAAATATCTACGCTATCCATCCATCCGCTACGTCCCCGGCACACCTTCCTTGCTTCCTCCACACTCATCCATCCCTCCTCTCACATTCATCGTCGCGAAATGACTCTCTGTTAGTCGCTACTCGCCCTCGTGGGAATCAGGATGTAACGGGTGGTGAACCACGTTGCCGTCATTAATCCACCACGGAAAAAATATCTGTTGGAATTGGAATCAAACCCGCGACAATTGACTTAATGCGCCAATTGGTCGTCATAAAATAGATTACCTTGTTTTAATTTTATGCAGCGCGGGCCCAGTTGGTAAGGCCCGCTCACGATCTGAGGTGGTGGGTTCTCCGTTGTACAATTAATGTCAACTATATATTATAAATCACTTAAATATATCTTTCGATATCACAGTGTTTTAAAGTTTGTTACCATAAGCAACCTGTTATTGTTCCAAGTTACTGTTTACTAATATAAATGCTTACAAATGTTATGTTAATGTTAAAATATGGACAGTCAAAAGTTTTACTTAGCTAAGATCCGCGACAAGCAAAACAATAACAGAAAATTAATAATGTGTGTCTTGCCGTTGAGTTTAGTGGATTTATTTGGAACTTAAACCAAAAACTTACCGAAAATCGGCCATCAACTCTCCACCCACCAACCACTATACACAACGCCAAACACACACTATCACTTTTCCATTTTGTACACGACACGTGTTTCGCCCCAACACGAGGCATCTTCAGGTATAGTAGACTCTACGGAAGACAACCGAAAAGTGATAATGTTAAAACACTGAAATTTTAAATTATTAATGTAAAAACGTTAAATGTTGCGTGATGCACTGATTTACTCGACCGCCGGCCGGGCACGATTCACGTGTTGGATGTCACCATTTCCTCGAACTATTTATCTCAATATCGTTGAGATTAATTGGATATTTAACGATTTGTCACAGACGCTGTGCGCTCGTGGCGTCTCGTGCACATACATACATATCGTCCCGCCTGTCTCCCGTAGGTGTAGGCAGAGACCACAGATCTCCATCTGCTACGATCTCGGCTTACTTTCCTAGCTTTCTCCACGCTCATTATTCTCCTCAAGCAAGCCCGCCGGTAAACTCTTGACCTGGCCTTTCTTTCTTTTTCTTTTTCTGGCGTCTCGTTCAAAGAAAGATATTTCACAACATTTATTCATTCATTTGAATGGCTTTCATTAGTACCAAAATAGCAGGGATGATTTCGAAAATGTCACGTAGAAGACACGAAGGAGATTATTCGACATGGCCGCTCCGATAATATCTGACAGTGACAGCTCACTCTTGACGTTGACAATTTGAACGCTCCGTCATATTAAAGTATAATTAAGTCTTGGCTACGTAATATCAGAGAGTGGACCGGATTAGCGAGTACTCCAGAACTGCTGCACCTCGCGAAGTAGGAGGAAAGATCTGCTGAATTGGCTGTTTGAATTGGATGTGCTGAAATCACTCATTCAAATGTGTATTATTACAGGCGATAGTGCACAGCTTCGGTCTGTTGGCCAAGGATTACAAGTTCGGCATCACTCGCGTGTTCTTCCGGCCGGGCAAGTACTCCGAGTTCGACACCATCATGCGCTCCGAGCCCGAGAGCCTGCGCGCCATTGTAGACTCTGTGCTGGCGTGGCTCGTCAAAGCGCGGTGGAGACGCTCGATATTCGCCGTGCTCTCCATCATCAAGCGTGAGTACAAAGCCCAATAATCTTGGCCACTGGCTGTAATAATGGTAGATGGTGTAATAGGCGGGATTCCGCAACTTGACGTTATCATGCGCCTATTTTGCGTGTTGGCAGAATGGATAACTTCTATTCTTTATTTCATTCTATTTTATCCAGCTCCTCTAGAATCGCAGCAGCCCCTTCAGCTTGCCCACAGCATCCACGTGGGACCCCGGTGCTCCCAGGTATCTGGCCCGGTAGTTACAGGTGGTACATTGTTCCACAGTTGCACCATTCGTGGCAGAAAATTGCGACTGAATCACGCATGGTAGATTGCAATAGTTGCAAAATTGAAAAAAAAGTTTCTTCTTTGTCACATTCTTAACTTTGTTTCGAATATGATGGCGGTAGTGATATTTAATGCGGACCTTATTGTTGGAGGGTTGTGAACTCTTTTCCCCCACGAGGACCAGTCGGCTTCAGGATATTGGTGTTTTTCTGTTTCTCTGTTACCAGTTTCTTCGATTAGTTTTTTTTAATTAAAAAAATCAAATAATATTTTTAATTAAATCTTTCTTTGATTCAGATCTGTAGGTACCCATACAGTCAACTAATGTTTATTCGAATCGTGTTTATCCGAAACACGCTTTGTCTTAACAAATTTTTCTGATATTTTTTTCTTTGATCTCAAATTTAAAAAGATTTACGTCAAATAGGACGTTGGTTACGACTAACGTTTTATGGCGTGCCTGCCGTATGGCGTATGGCGTCCCCTTTAGGGGGTTTTATTTTCGATGTAATTGAAATTTTTCCAAGTGAAATTAATTTATTTTTCTATTCACTGTTCTAATATATAATATAATAATATCTTATTCATACTGTATTCACACTTTAACAATTTATATTTCATCTCAATTTCTTGTCCCGGACAGGTGACATGTCTATGAAAGACGTCAGTCGAACTAATCTTATTGTTTTTCTATAAAACAATTTATTTCTTTTTTATTTTAAAATAACGAATTTAAAAAAGTAATATACTATAAAAGGTTTTAATATATTCAAATAAAAAGTTTTATTACATTAGTTATACATTTATCAATGTATCACTACAGTATGCACGTTTTATGATCATATTTCGCGGTATGGACGTGATTCGCGGTGTTTAATACGGGAAAACAGAAGACATCGTTTTTTTTCCCCACAAATACATTTTTATTTGTTTTTATACTTACTTGCAGTAAAGAACAAAATCCTTTACCGCCGTGAATGCCTCATCCTACTGCAGAAGACCATACGAGGGTATCTGGTACGACGCCGCCACAAGCCGCGCTACAGAGGCATAATGAAGATAAAATCCTTGGAGGACAACCTGAAACAAATGGAATCTGTTACAGCACAGCTTAAGAAAGAAAAAGAAAACGCCAAGAAGAACATAGAGAACTTGAGGAATTCCATAAGAAGCGCTTGCACGTCAATTAAGGTACATATATTGTAGATCTTCCATCTGTATCATACAAGTATCATAGTATCTGGTGGCAGTATTAAGATGTCAACCTTAACGATATTACTTTCAAATATGGAATATTCGACCTATAACCAAATAAAAATATGGACGAATATTCCTTGTTTTCAAGTAGTAGTTCAGGGTTGTAAACTGCCACCAGATACCCTATACCATTTGTTTTGAAACAAGTCTATAAATTTCCGTTTTATTTATTTTATGTACAGTTATAATGGAACTTCTAGAGCACATATTTTGCAATGTTCCAAAACGCCACACTAGACGCACATAATTATTCCATGTACCTTTGTCGAACACGAATTATGATCAAAATTTCAGTATTTTCGTGCACACGCACACTCACACTCACATCCACATACAGACACACACACGCGCGCGCGCGCGGATCCAGACCCGCTCACAGTCACATACACAGAGAGAGAGAGAGAGAGAGAGAGATACACACACCCAGACATACACATGCACAGAGAAAGAGAGACACATACACAGAGAAAGAGACACATATACAGATAGAAAAACACAAACGCACGTACATACACAGAGACAGAGAGAGACACACTCCCATGGTGGTGTGATACTTTTCCGGTCGAGCAGAACCATTCTAGCATGGGTATACCGCCAATATTCTATTGATTTCCTTGTGTTCTTTTTTATATTTGCAGAGCAACGAAAAGATATCACGAGCCGAAATCGACCAGCTGTACTCGAAGCTGACTAAAGACGCGGAAACCCAAATGGCCGCCTTGCAAAGAGCTATGACAGATCAGAAGAACAGGTGAACACTTAAATTATTATAACTCCATTTCTTTTTATTTTTACATTTATATTATGTGTTTATCTTGAGATACTGTATCAAAATTATGCTTTAGTCGTATCGAAAAAATTGGTGCATTAGATATTTTTGTATAAACTTAAATATGGTAAAGGTGACTTAAATATTGAAAGGCGAATGAAAGCTGATAATCAAGTTTATGGAGCCCTGCACTCCATTTATGAAGAGTCAGAACGTGTCAGAAACGGCTCGACTGGCGGTTCGTCGGGGAGTGCTTGTTCCGACTCGATACAAAATACTTATCAATTTAAAAACTTTGCGGTTGGTGGTAAATGCTGCTCTATATTATGTCCAGTTGACACTTTTAGGATTTTTCAGAAGACGTCGTAGTCAAATCGGATAAGATAACATCATCATATCTATAAGTATGAATTTTTATTATTTTGTTGGATATAGGGAGGAACAAGAGAGGCTGCGTAAAATTGAGGCGGAGATGCGTGCGGCTGAGGAAGCTAAGCGGCAGGAGTTGGAGAGGTTGAAACAAGACGAAGAACACCGCAGACTGTGAGTTTATGTATTAAATATTACAATTTTCGACCGATTGGCTCAGTGGCGGGGGACCCTCCGGCCACGGAGTCAATGGTCGCGGGTTCGATTCCCGCATCGGAATAAATATATATATGGATTTATAAATATTTATTCCGAGTCTGGTAACCCCCCCAATCCCCATTTTCGTTCCTGCTCTTTCCTTTCTTCTCTATCCTTTCCCTTCCTCTCCGCCAATACACGGTCTGCCGTGCCAAAGGATGCGTGGCTAAGGGCGAGCTTAGTCGCAAGCGTGCCGACCGTCTTTGTTGAAAAATGACGGCGACGTGCTTCGCCACCCGTCACGTCCTGATTCTCACGAGGGCGAGAAGCGACCAATGGAGAGCCGTTTCGCTGCGATGAATGGTAGCGGATGGAGCTCTGTGGTCTCTGTCAACCCCTGCGGGGGATAGGCGTGAATATATAATAATAATAATATTACAACAATTTTTTTTATGAAAATTCATTAAAAAAGATGGCGTGTCATATTAGTTTAGTTGTGACAAATTTAATAATGAAATAAATATTTTACTATAAGTTTTTAATTGAATATTACTCGTGAAGTATATATGTATAAATATTCAATATTATAATTTAATTAGTTATTTATTTAAATTTTTTGCACAAAATATACAACGGACGGACTTAATGGGCATTCTCTACCAGTCAACCTGCGGGCGAGGCTGAGAAAATAAGTTTGGAGGTTTCAGCTTGTACAAAAAAAAATTAAAAACTAATTTTATAAACTTAAATACATTACATAGTATTTAACTATAAGTGTAAAACTATTCGTTTGATTACTCAAATAATTATTTTTATATTTTAAAAGAATCTAAATTAAAATTTCTCAAATCGTAAATATATTTGATTCTTAGTAGCATAATTCAAGTTTATTATAACTATTTCTTCGCGCTAATCTCGAAAGTGGCTGAACCAATCCGTAATCATGTCATATAATTAGTGCATTTCGGACGAAAACATTTACGATATATTAAACGATTACGGCTGCTTTTTAATATGTTATAATAATTCAAGAGTTTTACCGAATATATGGACAGTCAAAAGTTTTACTTAGCTAAGATCCGCGACAAGCAAAACAATAACAGACAATTAATAATGTGCGTTTTCCTGCTGGATGAAGTGGATTTATTCGGAACTTAAACTAAAAACTTTGGAAATTACGGAAGACAACCAAAAAGTGACTTTTCGATTGTCTTCCGTAGAGTCTACTATACCTGAAGATGCCTCGTGTTGGGGCGAAACACGTGTCGTTTACAAGATGGAAAAGTGATAATGTGTGTTTGGTGTTGTGTATAGTGGTTGGTGGGTGGAGAATTGATGGCCGATTTTCGGTAAGTTTTTAGTTTAAGTTCCAAATAAATCCACTTAACCCAACGGAAAAACACACATTATTAATTTTCTGTTATTGTTTTGCTTGTCGCGGATCTTAGCTAAGTAAAACTTTTGACTGTCCATATAGTGATGGATTTCCGCAAAGTAACGCCTGACTCCATTAATAAGTTTAACCGGATGTAAATAAACGAAAGCATAGGCAATATATATCAAGTTTCTCCAATACTACCAACATTGCAGTAAGGCGGAGATGGAAGCGCGCCGCAAAGCGGAGGAAGCGGAAAGACTGAAGCAGGAGGAACGAGATCGAGTGGCAGCGCAGCAGCTACAAAAGCAGATGGAGGACGCCGCACAAGCGGACCTGGAGAACAGAGATCGGTACTGATATATTTTTTTTTACTTTCTAGCTTCATTTCCAATGGCATCGTAATCTTTTGTATACACAGCGAACTGCTTGCTAACCTTGCAAAAAAAATTCGACATCCCATCCTGCACTAAAGTATTTCTGTACTCTTTTGCATTCTTTCTTATCTCAGACGAACGTCGTAGACAAGTGAGGAAGCGTGACCCTGATACACTAAAGGGACTAAAGATGAATTGCTTATCTGATATAAACGAGAAAAAAGGATTTTAGGAACGAAAGAAGTAAAAGGAGATAGAACGTAAAGGACATATTTTGTAAGGTTGTGATACTTCCCCATTAGAGCGGACCCATCCATATATAGCTCTACCACTATTAAACTTATGTTTCATTTTTTTTTCACATAAAATAAATAAAGACTATGACCATTATGTAATGTTTATACTTAAAATAGTAAAAACTATAAGTCTTAATTACAGACTAGAACAAGAAAGAAGAGACCACGAAATGGCAGTGAGACTGGCTAAAGAGACAAATGGCCATGTCGAAGGTTCCCCACCGCAGTTACGAAGGTATGAATTTCCATTTTTAACAAACTATAGTCATCACACACACCCACTATACATACCCCCACCTCATCACGACGATACACGGAAAAAAATTTTAAGGGTTTTTGTATGCCGTACAATATTGTAAAAATATATATAATATATAATGAATAAAATAAAAACATAATCACTGTGACAAAAACATGTATTTTTCCTTGTTTCATTGGATCCATAATTTACATTTCATTAGAACAGACATTTTATTTTTCTGTATAATTAGAGGGAAAATCTAGAATCATGGTTGGATTTGAACTTATATCTAACTTTGCCACAAGTCTAATTTACTACTTGTCTAGAGTCTAATTTACTTACTTAATAAGATAGTCGAACTTCCTACAGAGATAGTGACGTGACCGGAGCGATACCATGCGCCATCTCAACACTCTTAGAGCAATATATTTCAGTCACCAATTCCTTAGACATATACAGACTGTCCTTATATTAATGTAAAGAAAAATACCAACTCATAGGGAACTAGAGGAATTCAATAAGAATCACTTACGCGTCAGTTAATGTATATCGTACACCTATCTATATCATACATCTATCATAGTATGGGATTTCCGGTGGCAGAATTAGGTTATCTATCTTAACTACTACTTTCAAACCAAGATAATATTCGATAATATTTATATTCGGTAATAGTTCCTATAATCCTTGTTTAAAAGTAGGTTCAAAACTTAATTCGCCACCGTACACCCTATAGTTTATGCCAAAAGGTTACGTATTTAATTATACAAATTATCGTTTTCGACATATTTTCTTTTCATACGAAATATACGTTGCAGTTCATTAGCACTTATTTGTTTAGAGAGGTCATTAATCCCATTCCTTTTAAATATGTCATTGATCCTTTACTTTAAAAGAGGTCATTGATCCTTTACTTTTATAGAGGTCATTGAAACTTTACATTTAAAGAGTTCATTGGTCCTTTACTTTTATAGAGGTCATTGATCCTTTACTTTTGAAGAGGTCCTTTGCATTTATTCTTACGAATGAATTTTTAATTGAAACAAAATATTTATAAAAATAATAATAATAAACTTGTAGAACAAACGTTGTATATTTAAACTTGAACTTTATCTATGTATTGTTTCGATACGAGAAATACAACACGTACATGTAAAGTTCAAAGTCTCACAAGCAGGACACCTCAAAACAAATGTCTGTATATTATATAATATTGTTGTATTGCTTACGATCTTCATGTTAATTGCTTTGGATACACAATTGTAGCAATAATATTGTGGTGTGTTTGCACAGTTTCCCAACGATGGCAACAGTGAACGGAGAGAATAAATTGAACAGGTACAAGGAGAGCTGTGAGACGCAACTATACTGTTTTCTCTTTCGCACGACGCCTATGTAGCTTCACCTTCTTTGGAATTGTGTGACTTCAATGATAAATTATGGTTCTTAAAAAATCACGACAATAATACCAAAATTGTTCAAAAATTTAAACTGTGTAATCATCATGTTACACAGTTCCCAAAGAGGGATCTATAACCAACTAATTTCGCTAAATCTAAACTACTGCTTCCTTTACTTATATCTTTGTTGGTCTTCTGAACAAAAGTATACCATATTAGTCTCTAATTTTCTACTAAATAAAATGTTGAATTCTTTTTCCTGTCATAATATATGGAATACTTTTGTATTGGTTTGTAGTGTTTACCATAGTTTTATATATTTGTATTCTTTGATTTAAAATGCTGTATTTAAGTACTTTTTAAACTAAATTATGTTTTGTTATGTATTAATCACAAAAAATAGTGTATATAATGCACATAATATCAGTTATTAATGATATTGAATTAATTTGAATTAAGAGACCAATGTTTCATTATTAGAATATTTATTAAAATTATTAAGCTATAAAATTCTAAATAAAAACAAAATAGTACCCAGAACGATGCCAGACAAAAAAAAATTGTTGGCCTCTCAGGTGATTTTTTTAGGTTTCACGAAGCTCGTTCGTTATGTTATTTAGGAAGTTATTACTATATTTATTCAAATTAAAGATTTTAGATAGATACATTATTTATTATACATCAGAAACAAAATTATATTAGAATTCATTATAGTACTATGTATATAAAAAGGGTGGTGTTATTACTAATGATTTCTTCAAGACGATCGTTATATTATTTTTCATTGGATTATAACATTCTTTAGTAGTAGATGATTGTATTCAATTGTATTCAAACTTATCTATATTGTGTAATTGAATATAATATAAAAATTAAATCAGTTACATTATGCATGTTGATAATTAACAAATTACTAATTGCATGTAACAATTAAGGATAGTGATTTATCAACTCTTACTTACCCGGGAACTGAGATGGGGTAAGGACATATCCTAAGTTAGGGAGGGGCTAACATAAACCGTCATAAACGTCATCTGATGTTAAATTTTATATTTTTACTATGTAGGAAAGTAAAGAGTAAAGATTTTTTTAGTTTACGGGAACGCCTGATTCTATCCAAGGTATGGTCGTTATATGGTTTCTAACTGAACATTCATCCTATCGCTTGTTACTAACAGATATATGTTTGTTAAATCGTTATTTATCATAATACTTCTTATAGGTCGGAGCGAGTGCGTATGCAACAAGCTATGCAAGGCAAGCAGAAATATGACCTCTCCAAGTGGAAATATTCGGAGCTACGCGACACCATCAATACGTCTTGCGATATTGAACTGCTGGAGGTAAGCTATTACGCATTGATACATGTCGCCATGACTTTATATTGTAATAACGCCATCTAGTGAACGTGAAAACAAATATTTGCAGTTGCGTAGTGAAGAGGGCAGCACGCTTTATTCGTGAATGGCACTCTATCGACCACGGTCTTATACACAGCTCTTACTGAAAAGTAGTGGGGGTACGTCAGCTTAATGGTTGCGCTATTCTTTTCTATTTCCGGCGCCAGGGGCATGAAGATACGTGAGTGTGCTGTGCAATGAAGACAGAATAGTATTCTGTCTCTTTTATACCTTTTAATATAATCAATTATATTGAAGCGAATAAAGCGATAAACCAATCGAACAAGCCGCTTACAGTCGTTCGATACTCAACCGGCGACCGGAAGCGACGTTGACTTGAAACAAAAGTTATGACACAATCTTAATAATCTCTCACCATTGAAATTGAGCTTCGTTGCAAGACCTGTGTATAAGACCGTGCTCATGACATCATTTGGTAGGGTTTGCTAGCTGCATGCACGTCTGATTTGTGCCAAGTAAAGTACGCATTTTTAACTCTACAAACATACATATCATCACGCCTATCTTCCGTAGGGGGTGGCAGATTTCCATCCGCTACGATCCCGGCACACCCTGTTTCCTCCACACTCATTCATCCTTTCGTCCATCCTTCCTCTCACATTTATCGTAGCGAAACGGCTCTCCGTTAGTCGCTTCTCGCCCTCGTGAGAATCGGGGAATCAGGACGTGACGGGTGGCGAACCACGTCGCCGTCATTTTTTAACAAATTAGGTGTATTAAAATTCGTCATAGTGAATCCCACGAGCCGCAACTTCTTAACTCCGTTTATAATTATTATGTTATATAATAGATTTATATTTTATAAATTTAATAAATTCAGTTCTTAATTTTAGTAAATTAAGATCAATTGAGTGCATATTAACTTAAAATGGAACCTAATCGAAATGATGAGGACCTCAATGGAAGAAACGTCAACTACTTAATTTAGCTAGATAACACTCAACAATCTCCGAAATACATTATATGTGCACTTTACCAACAAGACGCACCTGCCGAATATAGACTCCCCCCCCCCTTTATTATTATTCGGTAACCAGAAAGAAAACTAATTTCTGCGACGTTTCCGGCTTTGTGGATGCCTATGGGCGGCGGTGATATTTTACCACCGGGTTAACCGCATGCTCGTTTGCTTATTCTGTTATAAAAAAATAAACAAAAATTTCATTGTATTTTTTTAATTATTACTTATTAATAAAAAAAAATTAAAATAGTAATCTCTCCAACCTGGTATACACATAATATATCTAATAGCCTGCCGTAGTACAAGGTTCGCCCTAGTTCGGCAGTCAGTGAGACAAAATTGTAAACTTGTTTATTATATTAATGACCAATAAATATATTTTTATATGTTTGTTGCAGGCTTGCCGCCACGAGTTCCACCGTCGGCTGAAGGTGTATCACGCGTGGAAGGCAAAGAACGCCCGCAAGACCACCATGGCTGAGCAGGAGAGAGCTCCCCAGTCCATCATGGATGCGGGTAAATGTTGACAATGTTGGAATCACAATCAGCATCGCAATCGCATAGAGAGGATGAATTAAAGACAACTGGTTAAAGTAATTTACGTTGCGGGTGTAGATGGAAGGGTTGGTAGGGAAAGAACAAGAAGACCGTTTTTTTTTTGTCAAGAGTCAAGAGTACCTTTAACCGACGAGCTTGCATGAAGGGAGTGATTAGTGTAAAGGAAGCAATGAAAGTGTGCCGAGATCGTAGCAGATGGAGATCTCTGTCTCTGCCTACTCCTACTTAGCGTTGTGGCCATTACATAATTAATTTAAAAAAAAATTGAACGTACTGGCCGATATCTTGTAGATATACGATCGTCTGTTGTCCAGCCAAGACGCCCCGGCTGGCTTCCCGTGGCGAGGTGCTGGGCGCTCGGCACCGATACTTCCGCATCCCGTTCGTGCGGCCCGCGGCCGACGAGCGCGAGCGTCGCGGCTGGTGGTACGCCCACTTCGACGGGCAGTACGTGGCGCGGCAGATGGAGCTACACCCCGACAAGACTCCCGTGCTGCTGCGAGCCGGTAACAACACACTTTTCTATGGTAGATGCAATAGATAGATAACTTTCCACTAAAAATACAAAATAAGTATATGTATTTCTAAAAAAAAAACGTGATTTTTTATCAGTTGGCAATACTAGCAATAAAGCTATCTTACTACATTATATACTACTGCAGATTTACATTAGTGGTAGTGATTGCTTACCATCAGATAACGAAATTTTTGTTTCACTTTTCTCTTGCATAAAAGAATTTGAGGTTTTTTTTTCAATTCATTCTAATAATTCACTATCTATATATAAAAAAATTCTTGTTTGGGTCAACAAAGAACATTTTTATTTTATTTTAATTAAAAAAAACTATCAACATCAAGTGTCATCATCCACTATAAGAATGTATTAGAACTTGAGTAGATGAATACAAAGTATTTTATTAACGATCGAAAATTTGAACAAGATATATGTATAAATATAATATATAACCTATCGACCTAAACAGGAAATGACTTTAATTTTTTTATATTACTCGTTCTATATGATTTCTCTAATACGAAAATATTTTGCCATTTGTGTCACCAGGTATAGACGATATGCAGATGTGTGAGCTGAGCCTGGACGAGACCGGGCTGACCCGCAAGCGCGGCGCCGAAATCCTGGAGCACGAGTTCGAGCGGGAGTGGGCGCGCCACAGCGGACCGCCCTACTGCCCGCCGGACGCGCGCGCGCCGCGCTGACCGACCCGCGAATAGGTAACTGTATTACAGGTTAACCCTTTCCACTCCAAGCCTTTTATTGTTTGTATTCCACCAGCTCCACGCTAAAATTGCGTTTTTTAACTTTTATGGTATTTTTTTGCATTTTGTGAATAAAATTGATTTTTTTATCTAATAAACTTTATTTTGAGTAATTACATGATATTATATTATAATTCTTAATTCCAATCTTTGTAATCCCTTTTGGTATGGTATTTTTCAAAACAAATTCCGGGATGAAGCGAAGGTTTTGCCTCACATGTTTTGCAAAAATAGCATGTTTCTTTTCTCCCCCTTTTATTTTTCGGTTGAAACACATTCAAAAATTTTACTAAAACAAATCCTCCTTTTTTTAAAATTGTCCGCAAAAAGAAGTATTACACTATGTCGAGTGTCACTCGACAGTGGAGTTGGTGGAACAAAATCAATGTCGAGTGTCACTCGACAGTGGAGTGGAAAGGGTTAATAGATTTTAGATATAGAATTAAAAAAAAATGTCATGAATAAATTTTTATTTATGACACTTTTTTACAATACTAAAATTAAACATAC
This sequence comes from Baronia brevicornis, assembly GCA_031353405.1. Lineage (NCBI taxonomy): Eukaryota > Metazoa > Arthropoda > Insecta > Lepidoptera > Papilionidae > Baronia > Baronia brevicornis. The sequence goes on along the minus strand of JASFAT010004656.1, from coordinate 130,491 downwards.
ATACATATCGTCCCGCCTGTCTCCCGTAAGGGTAGGCAGAGACTACAGATCTCCATCTGCTACGATCTCGGCATACTTCCCTTGCTTCCACCACACTCATTATTCTCCTCATGCAAGCCCGCCGGTTGAGGGTACTCTTGACTTGGCCTTTCTTAAAAAGTTCAGCAATTTAGTCAAGGTATGTTTTTCGTGGTCTTCGTCTACCGACACTTCCATCCGCATTCGCAAGGTAAATTGCTTTTGCGAGTCGTCTTTCAACCATCCTCTCTATATGCCCAAAACAACTAAAATTAAAACCTAAATAATATTATAGTATATAAATAAAGAAAAAGAAATCTAAAAAGTGTCACAAAATACTTCTTGCTCGGCGTATACTAGGTGCTCTATTGGAGCACCTGGTGCTGGTTTTTAGCCAGAACCAATGTGGTCAAATCGCGGACCACAGTGACTACATTGATACATACACATTTTGAAAGTTAAATATGTGGGTAACATGACTTTGTACAATGATCCATCTTGTCTTGATCTACTATTTGATAGTTTAACCCCTTTCATGTTGAGTGTATCACTTTTATAACAATAACTGAAAATGTAACAAATCATTTCGGATCATCATCATTTCTCAAAGGAAATTAACTATGGATTAATTGTTTACGCTTAAATAATTTTAGATTAAAGTAAAATGCTGTGGTCTTTTTTCTTGATTCGGTGGAACCCATTGATACAGTATATCTGTCTCCCTCTTATTATAAATATTACTTGGAAAATCATGGCATTCGTGATATTTAGTTGAAAATATTCGATAACTATTTTACAGAAAACATCAATGCCAAATCGGGACTTCATATAAGTGATAGTCCAAAATAGAGTTACGGTGTTTCTCAAGCAATCATTCTGGAACTTACTTCTTTTCTTATTTATATTTTTATTTCTCAAATAGAGAAAACTTCCCCATAGTCCAAGCTGGACAGCCAAGTTGCTAACCGAGGATTCGAGACAGAAGAAGTTAGTAATAATAAGAGGGCAAAGGGGAAGTACAAAAAGGAAGAAATAATAATTAAACAGAAATGTTATCTTATAATTTCTCTTTTCAAGATTATTAATGGAGTCAGGCGTTACTTTGCGGAAATCCATCACTATATGGACAGTCAAAAGTTTTACTTAGCTAAGATCCGCGACAAGCAAAACAATAACAGAAAATTAATAATGTGTGTTTTCCTGCTGGATGAAGTGGATTTATTTGGAACTGAAACCAAAAACTTACCGAAAATCGGCCATCAACTCTCCACCCACCAACCACTATACACAACATCAAACACACATTATCACTTTTCCATCTTGTAAACGACAAACGGAAGACTTTTCGGTTGTCTTCCGTAGAGTCTACTATACCTGAAGATGCCTCGTGTTGGGGCGAAACACGTGTCGTTTACAAGATGGAAAAGTGATAATGTGTGTTTGGTGTTGTGTATAGTGGTTTGTGGGTGGAGAATTGATGGCCGATTTTCGGTAAGTTTTTGGTTTAAGTTCCAAATAAATCCACTTAACCCAACGGAAAAACACACATTATTAATTTTCTGTTATTGTTTTGCTTGTCGCGGATCTTAGCTAAGTAAAACTTTTGACTGTCCATATATTTCTCTTTTCCATCGGTATAATATAACTTCTAAATTCAAATTTTAATAACAATTTGTTTTTACAGATATCAACATTCCTATCATGAATCAAGAACAATGGGGTGTTTATTGAAACATGAGTTTCGACGTTATTTATAGTAATATTATTATTAAGGAAATTAGTGCTTTCAAATGTGCCTTCAAAGGTCTGTAGATGTATGTAGTGCAATATGAATTCTATTAGAATGAATTTCCACCGCAGAGAGAGTTCTATGTGATCATAGAATAGTACACAATGTAGTATATATAAAAATAATTTTATATCCTAAACAATGGTTTTAGGTACAGAGAAGGGTGCTGGATATAAAAAAATAAATAAAGAGAAATATATTTTGTGTTTACAACTTTATTAAGTTTATACACACTAAAATAAAATTATTTCCATATTTGGTAAAATATGAACTGTGATTTTATTACGAAGTCCTAAATCAATTATACATTATATTGATAAAAATGTATTTTATTAAAGCATTCCTGCCTAAGACTGTATTTAGTTTTGTGTGATTTTTTTCAGTATAGCAAGTATTCTTTGACAGTATTGATAAATAAAAACATTCCTTAATAAATTATTGTTGAAAATGTATCACTGATGTAGTTATACTTATCTATAGATATTCAAAAGTACAATAATAGAGAACAGAGATGTGAGTGCCTTGATTTATGCCTTATAAGTACATTAAAACTAATTGTGTTACGCTTTACCAAATAAATATGAAATGAGAAATATATGGTTGTTTCCTTTTTTCCAAGAAACATTTTATCAAACAGGGATGCGCCTGTGGGGGTGTGGGGTAAGTGCGAGCTAAAATATTAGTGCATTATTACACTGTACATCAGCATAACCTATGAATACCAGTTATTAGGAAATTATTCTTCCACAATATCAACTACCCAAAGCAGTCTACTGTATGATGTGCAGGTCTTTCCTAAGCTAAATTGGTTTATCCAACAATATTTGAAACATAGCAGGCAAGCCCAAGGTAGCAAAATATTCGAAACGGATGGGATGGAAGGCAAACGAACAGGCGTGTCACCTGATGGAAAGCAATCAGCGCCGCCCATAGACATCCGCAACGCCATAGGCAATGCGGAAGCATTGGCGATCTTTAAGGAAAGTGACATTGTGGGTGTGGGAGGGGGAACGGGAGTGGGAGGGTGTAGGGCTTCCGGAACTCAGATCGCTCACCGGACGAAGTGCGGTAGCTAAGCTACCACTCAGACGCCGGTTTTCTGCGGGAGTGTATTTCCTCGGGTGAGCCGACCCATTCATGCTACAGACAAATAATATGCCATTCTTGACAAAGTATTCGTCTGTAGCGTGGCTGTACCACTTTAAAACTGTCTGTCTGTTCTGTCATAAAAAATTCACTGGTCACCGATAAACTTTATAAGGCAATTTATACTGCATTTATGAATAATAATAATATTAATGGTGTGTAATCTGTAATAACTGGCATGGTCAGACTAGGCTGAAGAGTGCAATCTATAATTGCGGATGCGCTATCTAACAGGATTTAAAATTAAGAATTAAAGTTTCAAAGTTTAATAATCTAAAAATACTTATAATGCTATTTTAAAAAATTTCGTGAATAAATTAAAGAAATACAAATGCAGAAGTTTGGCTAAAAGAAGATTTTATAATTGGCATTTAATAATTATTACTAATGATTTGGTAGAAATTTAGATGAATATAGAAGAATTATATTTTTAAGTTATGATAACCCTATATAAAATGTCAACATATTGTTGTCAAACAAAGAGAAAGTAAGGTTATATTATACTAAACTATCTATGGTGGTTTTCTAGCTTAATGTATTCTTAAATGTTTATTCTTCTTTACTACACAAATAAATTTAACTCAATAATTATTTTTCAGTTTACGTTTTCCTTTCATAATAATGAAGGTTCCCAACCTACATATTACTAGTGCATTAGTATTGTTTGTTATTGTTAGCGGCGTAAACTCATTAGCATACGACGGTAAGATAATTAATTTATTTAGTTAAGATAATAAATTTATTAAGTTTTCTGCTTATTTCGTAAATAACTATTAAAAAATACTTAGATCATACAAGTATTAAATAAAATAGATTTTATATTTTCCTCATAAAATACTGTATTATTTAGAATTTTTTATATCATGTTGTGTATACTACATCCGTGTGGCTTATCTCAAGCATTTTATATCTGACCATTTACTGTCCAGATCATTTTCTCTATACCAGATCCACTGCAAACATATAATTATTAATGCCTTACATTTATTTCCCAGTTCATTGGCTTGGTGGTCCAACAACAATAAATCGTGAAATACATCCAACAAAGAAAACAGTCGATATATATTGCTATACTGGTGCTCCAAAAAATTTATTTGCATTGTGGCAAACTGTAAAAGTAAGTATGTGAAAGAAATTACAGTAATGCATTTAAGATATGGAATGAGCGAAATATTTTATTTTTAAGTTTAGCTCATGTAACACTAATAGTTTTTAGTACAATAATTACAATAATTAATTTATTACTTTATTTATAAAATAGAAATCTACAGCATATTTTAGTATTTTAAAATATGCTAAATATAATTCCTTATGTTTTTTATGTTACCCTTGTTTCTGTTTAACTACTAAAGGATCATAAAAATATTAGAAATAATTAAGACATAAAATTACCATTAATTTAGGTTTTTAGGTCACAAAAGTAAAAAATGTATTTAGATATAATTTACTCCACAGTTCCACATCAAAATAAACAATGATGAATTCAGCCAATATCTGGGTGACAACCCCGAGGATGTGTTTAAGGATTACACAGAAAACAGCTATGGATGGTCTGTGGTTAACCCTTTTCAAAGGAAGTCGTATAAGACTGTCTCTATTGATTTGTTTTCTCCTACATGCATGGCAATCAATACAAACCAGAAACATAGTATTGAATTACAAATACAAAGTAAGTTTATCCTAAAACATTTTTGGGTGCCATAAATCTGTAACCATTATAGATAGATTTTTGAATTTTTTACACTAGAACTTAAAAAATTATATTTATTCTATGATTCTTGTTCTCAGGAGTGGATATCTGGCGAATTTTATTAATGGGCCTTGGAATAGTGCTCATATTTTCATCTAAAACTCTTAGTGGGAACCCTGTATTCTTTTACTTGTGTGGAATACTTATGGGTGTGTCTGCTTCATTCATGCTTCTTGTTTATTATGTTGGCAAGTTATTACCAAAGGTATGTATGTATAAAGGCCATTAAATATTACTAAAATGTTGATAAATTGTAATATTCTCTAATCTATATTTAAGCAGTAATTATAATAATATATCAGTTGGTAAGGCTTTGAGCTTATGATCTGATGTCGAGTTGGCATTTTCCCTTTAACTGTTGATAAGTGTAGTTGGAATGGTTAACAAGAATTCTAATAAATATACAAAAGAAGTTGCTAGACTTCATTTAAAAAAAAGTATATTATATTGTAATGTCTGTATATTGTGACTGGCATGAACTGAATTAGCTGAAGATTGAGTATGATAGATATTGAAGTATTATAGAATAACTCCACCAATTATATACGAGATGGTGCACCATATGTGTCCCCTCTACTCCAACTCTAAGATTGGGCTTTTGGTAGGGACAGCACCATCAGAACTGTGAAATGTCAGCATGTGTGTGTCAGCATTTCCTGCAGTTTCGACAAATGGTACAAGATAGATTATAAAAAAAGGTAGAATATCTCACAACAGTTCTATATCATAGTTATTTATGATGTTGATGATGATTTTCTAGCAAATTAAACTGTAGGAAACATACAAATTTGTCATTTCCATAAAGTAAAACTAGATGATCATTATATCCTTTAAGGCTCCTTAACTTAGATGTTGCCCAAGAAATCATTTTTACTGCTCTTTAAATTTATTTAGAAAAAAATTATATTTATACTGATACAATTTCTTAGTATTTTGAGACAGCATACAGTTGCACTAACATACAATTTTATTCTAAAAAATTGTATCATTATAAATATTTTTTTTTGTTGTTAATACATATATTTTTTTTTCAGAAAACACTTACATATGGGGTACTGATTGGTGGCTGGACAGTAGGTGTTTACATCTTTCAACAGATCTGGGAGAACATTCAAAGCATCATCTTATCATATAGGACCTACATCTTCTGGTACACCCTTGTAGTAAGCTTTGTCAGCTTTATCGTCTGCTACAGGATAGGGCCACCGAAGAACCAGAGAAGCAAGAACTTGGTTATGTGGACTTTACAGGTACTATTTATTTCAAAGCGCTTCTTTTTGGTGAGAAAAAAAAGTTGTAGGTAAATACACAAGTGGGTGACCCGCTTGTGTATTTACCTACAACTTTTTTTAACTAAGGATAAATGAACATTTTTGCTTATATTTCTGCAACGTCAAGGGCATTGCAGATGAGTGGCATTGCAGATCCATCATAGAAGATGACAATAATGGAAAGAAAGTAGTAGAGGAAGGGGGAGGGAGTTGGGGTTTCTTTCATGAAATTATTTTTTGTATGTTTGGTAGGTCTGAGATTGGGTTGTAAACTATTTTATATACCTATACCTTTTTTTTTAAGTTTACGTTGCGAATGTGGATGGAAGGGTCGGTAGGGGAAGAGCAGAGGAACATACCTTTATGGTCAAGAATAAACCGGCGAAGCTTGCATGGAGAGAGTGTTGAGTGTGAAGGAAGCAAGGAATGTGTACTGAGATCGTAGCAGATGGAAGTGTCTTTGACTACTCCTATGGGAAACAGGCATATGTATTTTTACACAATATAATTGTATATGTCAGGTTGTTGGCGCATTGATGATATTCTTCAGTAGCCAGTACCAAGAGGCATCAGCCGCTGTTAGCATTACAGCTTTGACTGCCATGTACTTCCCTCGTTCCCTTATCTACAGGATGCAAGGGTATTGGTAAGTATTATCAGAATTAATAAGTTCGTGTAAGGAAGTTGTTTTCCCTCTTAATCTTCTTCTCGGAGTGCCTCTCCGACCAGCGAACATTGGCAGCCAATTCAGCACGACTCTCCTCCGACCTAATAAAATAAAATAAAAAATACTACTGGAATACTGTTAGATCGCACTTAATCTACTTAGTAAACAGTAGGTCTTGGATCTAATCAAGTTCAACACCCCTGGAATAGATCGATCTCATTTTTTCCAATAGGTGTCGTATGAGGCACCTGTGGCAGCAAATACCAACAGAGGCAAAAAAAATGTCTAGCTAAGGATAAGAACCCTCACACCCAACAGAATTACATCTTCTTCTTTCTTCTTCTTAGTCGGTCACTCTTGACAGAGTGGTCGTGGTCACGAGCCGGTGGTCGGATCTTGTGTCGCCAGTCTCACGATGCGCCTCCATCTCTGTTCCTGGGCACTTCTGAGAATTCACGAATGGAAGCACGATTTTTTTGGTTGCTTTCAGGCGTCGGAAGTTCCCCCCTAGACCGCGGTTACTGTCAAGCGAGGAATATTATGAACAGGGTGCTCGCGAAACAAAACACGCCCTGGATAACCTTCGCAAGTACTGCAGCAGTCCAGACTGTGCGCAGTGGAACATCATGCTGAAGATGAGCGACCCGAAAAGGTGATGAGTCATACAAAAGAGTTTTTCTCTAATATTCTCTAATATTATGTGGTTTGCAATAAATGCATTCTTTCGGTGCCTTTGTGACTTGTGGCACCTTGTAAGGCTTTAAAGTCAAATCCTTACGCAGAATTTGCCATGTGGTTGTTGTTGATTACCTTAATTGTTGAGAACGTCGAGGAATTGACAAATTCGGATCTTTTACAATACAGTGGACCTCGGCTACGATGTTCTCACTTGAACGACCTGGTCGAACACGCGTTGGTGTTGGCACATTATATACCCAGTCTGTCAACTCGAATTTATTGACCACACAGTCTCAGAAGGACGATTATGCTGACTGAAAATATCCCGAATTTTACGAAATGTAACTTTTACAGATCCACTATTTTCATAGTGAGCTTTCATTATTTTAATGCGATTTTCGAGTGAAATTGAATTCATTGCTCAAGCTTCTTCAAGAATTATTATAGATATGTCAAAACTGTCATATAGTTCCGGTGGCACCATATATGTTGAAAAACCAAAAATCTTGTTGAAAAACCCTTTATTTTAAACTTATCTCAAATCAAGCTTCTGCAATGCCTATGGTATTGACTGTTGATCGGAGATCAATCAGATGCTAACATAGTGTGAGACCTCGCCCCCCCCCCCTCCGGCTAGATGGTGCAATAATATACGCAAGCCAGATGGCAGAAACTGGATGTGTGAAGCCAAAGATCGGGCTAAGGTACACTTCTTGCGGAAGACCTTTGACTAAAAGTCAAAATGTTTGGGAACTTCTGGACTAGGCAAAAAATCATAGTTGGTATTTTGATTTTTTGTCATCAGATTCGCCAGCTTTGTCGAAGGGAATTCTCATTTGAGCGATGATGAAGTTATTGACTATGAATCGTATGCGTTTTCCATGGAAAGAAGCAAGCCAATCGCAAACTCTACGAGGACCCACTTGGAGATATCCGACGACGATTCCTCTACTGATGATGAATATTGAAGGGATAATGTAACTGATATGAAAATGATAAATGTGAACTTCAACTTGGACTTTATGATTATGATATAGTGTTTGCGTAAGTGATATGAATCTTAACATATTCTCAACGGACTATTTTTGCTCAAACCTTGCCAGTAAATCGGGGTATTATTATGAAATCAAAATATTTCGACGTGTGAATTAAAACTTTCTTATGTTATGTCTTAAATTTTAATTATCATCGAAAATGAACGCTCGTTTAATAGTATTTGTAATATAAGATTTCAATACAGATGAAAATGATTTTTGAAGTTGAAATTAATTAAACTTCAATGTCAATGAAAATCATTAAAATTTAAATTTCATTAAAATTAGAATTTCATTAAACAAGAAAAAAATTTTCTTAATACTTTTTTATCTGAAAGATTGCGTATTACGTACAAGACGCAATGTGGGTGTGATAATAAATTATTAATTTAATAATTAATATTTTTTAAAAAAAACATTAAATCTCGTTTCCCGATCTATACTTTTTTTAAAAAACGAAAAATCTCGTTTCCCGATGGGAATGTGTTGATAGTTTTCTTTAACCTTCAAAATTGCTTGCACTGTGACATTTATAATTGATCATCAAATCATTACGCTAAAGTAGGCAATACATCTACAATGCTCTCAGTCCGTCAGTAGTCAAGGGCGGCAGTGGGCGTTTACCATTAAGCGACCCGTTTTCTCGTTAGCCTACCGTTACCTTAAAACTGTTTTTATAAGAATTTGTAATTTAAGTTCGACGATAATTTTTAGAAGACAAAATAACTTGTAATTTTACACAAAAAATGTTTTCATATATATATATATATATATATATATATAGATTATATTGTTAATTACCATTTTAACCTTTATAGTAATTTAACCCTTATCAGTCGTAAGTCACCTCTCACGTGACTTACGACAGAACAGTTCTTTGTCTCTGCGGTCGTAAGTCACGTGAGAGGTGACAAGACGAGACATGTTGAAACTCGCTCTGTGTGAAATGCAGTCACTATTTGCCTTATTACTTAAATATCCGTAACAGAGCGATTGACATCTCCAGTTATATATCATTGCCTTTTCCAATTTATTTTTTAATATATTGGAGCCAAAAGTCAATGAAAACTGTATCTATAGCCACAACCTAGCGAGAATCACGTATAAAAAGCTAGCGACCGATAAGTGTTAATAAATGCTTTGATTCTGTTTAACCTCTTAGGCATAATGCGCCAATATAGTGGCATAGTGGCCTTCGCGAATGTTTTCTTACTGACCGATGCGCCACTACAGTGGCTTTAGCGTATGTAATCTTCCTAAAAGATGCGTCATTATAGTGGTACACTATAAGTAACCCACTCGTTAACCGTATAACTTAAATAATCATTTTCGTATATTGTTTCATACTTGTTTTATCTTTACATCGGCCGTACATAGAAACAGCCCCGTGCAAAAATTCAGCCGTGCCTAAGAAGAGGTTAAGGTTAAATATGCAAATATGATTTTAATTATTTTACATTCGATCTTTATGTCAAGTTAAATATGTACAATAGAATATTTTATCGAATTGATATTAAACCTTCCCCGGGCTGGGCGTGTTTTAATATTATTTTTTATAAAAAAATTAAAATCAGTTTTATAGTGTCATCGTATATTTAGTGTAATGTTTGTAGGATTTTCAGATTTTCTTAAATCCCTTTGCCAATAAAATAAAATAATTTTCAAATTCAACACATTTTTAATTCATATTTTTAATTGTAAAATATTTATTCAGAATATGGATTTTCAGATTTTGAAAATTACAATTTACTTCATAATATCAGAGAATGATCTCAATGTGATTGTTATTTATGTATAATTGTGTAAAAGTTGTGATAATTTATTTCCATGTAACTTTGGCTATTTGTAAAAATGATTTGTCATTTTTTTTTGTTTTTCGTTATAGCGTCATTTTTGTACGCTTGACTTAATAGGTCGTAATAATACGAGAAAATAAAGAATATTTAAAAATATAACTGTTCATTTCTTTGTTATATCTTTCATATTAAACATAAAAATTACTTTTCTTAATTTAATACCAATAACCGTGGTCTGCTTTCTATTCAAAATCTTTTATTTATCCAATCAAGTGCTTCATACTAAACTCAAAACTTTCTCTTTTCATCTAAAGCAATTTTCATCCTCATCATCATTATTTTTAATTATTAAAAATTTTCGGAAGTTATAGAAATCAAGATATGGATTGTTGGCAACCCCGGTTCCAAGAAATCCAAGTTGGTCCAAAACGTTGGCAGCAGATAAATCATATGCTGAGTCAATACATCTACATACAATAGTATCTCTATTATTTATGTATTCTTTTTATAGCTTACTTTTTTTTGTATTTTTGACAAACCTCGACATCATTCACACTCGACATCAGACTGCTGGAAATAGGTTTCCCATACAGCGTGCCACCTAGCTCGATTTTCTGCTTTACGTATCTAGCCTTTACCAGCAACCCTGCGCATCTCGTGGGGCAACTTGCACTACATTGCTAAGAGGCGGTCTCTACTCCAACGGTTTTCGCTTCTACCAAACGCATTGCCACTTCATGTTTTGAATAAATCAGAACATGTACTAGCGTAAACAGTAAGATATTTGTTTTTTTTTATTTATATGAAGAATTTGTTATTCAAAATTACAGAAAATTTCCAGGATCTCAAATTGACTGACAAATGAATGAAAACAAGTTAATTATTAGTATTTATTTAATATATATTTATAATTTAATTGTATAAAAATTTTAAATGTTAAAATATAAGCGTCACCAACAGAAATAAATCAAATTTTGAATAATATTATATTTAACCGCTTCATTGCTTCAGCAAGGTTTTATATGAGATGGGTTCTAGCCATAGAAAGCTACATTCAGTATTTTATCTTAATTATATATACATTTCAAAGTGATTTTTTTCTGTTGTTACATCAGATGAATAAATAAGTGCACTTAATTTTGTGATACTGCTAGTAATGATTTTTGTAGAAATATGTTAAATATTTTCTTCTCTATAAAATATATATTGAGTTTTTTTTTAATACACATTTATATAAAAATAATTTTGTTTTATTGTTAAATACCATTAATTATAATATTGTTAATTATCCAGTAAATTTATTTTCTATTATCAATGAAAAAGTTTCAAATGTAATTGAAACGATTTGAAATTTTGTCTCGCTTTTATTGTTCTTTACAAATGCCATACAAACAGTATATAAAAGTAAGTTTGAATATTGTTTAGCTATTCCGAAAGGTACAAATATGATATGAATCCAGTGTCCATAATTCAAATGCAGTATCAAAAATGAGAGAATCATACTTTTTTTAGCACATATACATTACTGCTGGCCAAAGAGCCGCCCCATTTTTGAAAGTTCATTGACATTAACCATAGACAACTTTTTTCACTAAAGTGTAACACTTGTCCCGTTGTCTTGTCTTTCCCTGTGTATGATATCGCTCCACGTTGGGCCCTAGACCTCAAGGGGTAGTAACTCACAACTATCTAAAAACATTTTTTCAATATTTTATAGAGAAATAAGAAGTCACATCTGCGTTCCATAATGAACTAAAAAATGTTCACGAGCAATCAGTCAACATTGTAACGAATAATTTATTCGTTTTTACATAAATCTATTATCTAAACTGCTGTTACATCGTCTATCAGTCAATACTGGTACTATTTTTTATGTATTGACTAAATACGGACTAGAGGGCTTCGAGATATTTCTTTCAAGGGGTGGTGATCAAGACATGTTGGGAACCTATGCTCTATATAAATAATTCTCAAACAAAAATGACCCGTCTTAATCCCAATGAAAATTGAGAACCACTGATAATATTGATTAATATTATAACAATATAAATTTATTTTGTTAGTTATATTACATAGTTATGGCACACACAGGTTGTAAGTTCGATTTAAGATCTCGCGCGGCTTGCTTTCTTGCTTTTGTCCAACGTTTGTGGGGGCGGGGGCGGCTTGGCTGACATATGTCGGCTGTACAATCTGCAAACAGAACTTTCATTCAATGTTTATGATGTAATTTATATGTTAAGTAGTAGACTGCAGTCTTATAAATAACTGAAAAAGTTTCTGGTAATATCAATGACATTGCTACATATTTTAAAGGCTTTACATAATAAAATACCCTATAAAAATCAGAGAATTTGATCTTTGCTCTGTCTTTATCTTTTGTTTCTGTTTGTTTAGGTATAATTAATTACTTTATACACCGTGACTTTTTAATTACCCGAGAAAACGAACGACGTTTGTAAAAATATGTATGTCATACAAAAATATTGTTTTATGGGACTTCAAAGAAATCCTTTAAATGCATCAAATACTTGTACGCTATCTTCGTAGTATTTGTTTCCTACTATGCATGAGACGCATGTATTCATAAGTATGGCAACAGCGCGTGCGAAAGAGAAAAAACGTCTTTTGTCGGCAGGTTGCGCAAATTGTTTTCATTCATAGTTTATCCCTTCCGTACGTAAATATTACGCGACCAAATTAGGTTGGTTTGGGTGCAGTTCATATTGGAATGATAATGATGTCTATTTGAATTAGCAAGATTTTTTGTTGTATATTTTTTGGTGTATATTAAGGACATTTTTAATAAATATTTCATAAAAATAAATTTTTTTTTTCTTCGCCAAATTTAATGTATATCGATAACTGAATATATTACTTTATTTTCTGGGTAATTAAAAAGTCACAGTGTATACTACTAGCTGCCCTTCCCGGCTGCGCACAGGTGGTGTTCCTAATGAAAAAAATGAGACAATCTTCAGTTTTCTTATCACGATAAATCTCATGGACGAAAAAGTAAATACATGAAACCTCAGAGGAAAGAACAGCACATTGCACAGAAACAAACTTTTGCTTTTGTAATACAAAATAAATGATAATTGAATATGAATGAATGTCAATCTAACAATACTGACATTTATTTTGTTAATCGTAGCTTCTCTAGTTAATCATAGTAATGGCTCCATCAATCAATCAACAACCTGCGGCAGTCCATTGGCGGATTTTTTCATTCCGAATTTCCATAGCTCTCTGGGCGACTCCAAAGCTTATCAAGCAGCAAACTGTCAGCGTCCACGTTTCGGCGCCGTAAGAGAGTATACAGGAGAGAGGTAGGATACACTGGGTCGAAGACTATTGGCTCCATGTATTAGTTATATTGCAATTTAAAATGACGGAAAAAAGAAACATTTGTTTTTTTACGTCTTTCCGTACAATTTATAAAAATTATCTTTTATATAAACCTTGTCCTGATAACAACTAACAGAACAGAAAAAGAATTATTTCATTTTTATTTATATAGATTTAAATTTTTACTAATTTTCTTTTCTTTTCATTGATGGCAATTAGTTACAACTATTTTACCAAAACGACTTATGGACTTTTCAGTCAACTTAAAGTCACGATACACGCACTTATTTCATATCACTTCACGTATACACCTTAACCGAACTATATTGTATAATACGCCACCACAATTAAACCATATAACTGACAATTATATAAGATTATGGAAATTAAATAAAAACATAACGCCACTGATGTAAGTTGACGGGAAAAGTCTTTTTACTATTTAGTTGGTTATGCTCCCATAAATCAACACAAAGAAGAGAAGAGTTCTCTAGTCATCTATTAGAAATTCTGGTTATTTATAGATATGATGAACAAGAGTGGACAATGCTGGAGAAAGCTTATGTATCCAACAAACAAAAAATAATGCAAGAATTGCAACTCAGCATACTACTTTATATCCTACTATCCTATCCTACTATATATATTCACGCCTTTTCCCTACAGGGGTTGGCAGAGAACACAGAGCTCCATCCGCTGCGATTCATCGCAGCGAAACGGCTCGTCATTGGTCGCTTTTCGCCCTCGTGAGAATCAGGACGTGACGGGTGGCGAACCACGTCGCCGTCATTTTTCGACAAATTAGGTATATTAAATTCGTCTTTAGTGAATCCCACAAGCCGCATGGGAGGATGGAGGTCAGCCCCAGCAGAGCCCTGCATGCTGAGGTAAGGCACCATAGTACCCGGAGGAGCCCGACCCCGAGACGATCGGCACGCTTACGACTAGGCTCGCCCCTAGCCACGCATCCATTGGCACGGCAGACCGTGGATTGGCGGAGAGGAAGGGAAAGGATAGAGAAGAAAGGAAGGGGCAGGAAAGGAAAATGTGGATTGGGGGGTTACCAGACTCGGAATAAACATTTAAAAATCCATATAAATATTTATTCCAATGCGGGAATCGAACCCGCGACCATTGACTCCGCGGGCGGAGGGCCCCGCCACTGAGCCAATCGGTCGTCCTATTCTATCCTACGTCAATCCTATCCTACTAATATTATAAATGTGGAAGTTTGTGAGTATGGATGTATGTTTGTTACTCTTTCACGAAAAAACTACAGTACAGTAATATTGGTTATAAATCGGAATAACATATAGGCTACAATTTGTAATGATTTTATGTAATTTTGATCGTAATATACACGTCGTTAAGTCGGTAAAAAAACTGGCCTCTGAGAGCTATCTTGGCGATGTATCTGACCTATATTATCTTGAGAGCTACGCTGCCTAAACCATTGGAGTTACACAAAGATCATGTACCGTAGGATTGTTTGTCTTGAATAGTTCGAAATAAAATACGACAGCATAAAGTAAGTAATAAAATATATATTCATTTAAAATGATCTGTCACGAAACTTAATGTGGCAGACCAAATTCCACGCGAGCAAAGCCGCGGGCAAAAGCTAGTATATATATATATATATATATATATATATATATATATATATACATATATATATATACATATATATACATATATATACATATATATACATATATGTATATATATATATATATATATATACATATATGTATATATATACATATATATATACATATATGTATACATATATATATACATATATGTATATATATATATATATATATAGCTATATATATAAGGCTATATAATAACTTGAGATGGATAAACAAAACTTACTATGATAACTGTGAAAAGCAAAGTAAGATTTGACTGCCTACCCAAATAATAATTTTCCACAAAGTAACGCTTGACTATTAATTGTTTTAACAATGTTGGTTATCCTATTATTTATTTACATATTAAATAACAATGGCACACTTGACACCCTGTTCTCTGTGACCTGTCACCTGCTCAGCAAATGAGCTTATGATGACAACGGATGATGCGGTGTCAGTGGCCAAGTTCTAAAGAAGATTAAGTAAAACTTACACTCAATAAGTTTCAGATCGCAAGTAATCTAGAACGTGTGAAGGCCCCAACTTTAGTTGATCCTCAATTGGTGGCACCCAGAAGTTGCCTTCAAGTCTTAATACCGATTTGTTGCTCACCAAGTCCAAAGAGCCTGGAAGTGAAATTCACACAAGTTAGAACCCCATCAGCAATGGGTAGTCTTTTAATTATGAACTCCATTAGGTTTGCCTGTAATTGTTACACTGGATAAGTGGGTGATTGAATGCAGAGCAAAACACCTTAAACTGGGATGCAAATTTTATGTATAGAAAATATAGGCAAATAAGCGGGTCATTAACTTTCTTAATAGGGCATCGCAGACTTTCTCATAATTTACATCTTTACCTTAGAGTACAGATGTAAATTATGAGAGAGAAAAATGACACATACATATCGTCACACCTGTTGCCCATAGGGGTAGGCAGAGACCACAGATCTCATATCGGGGATCTACCACTGGATCTTTTCTCTGCACAGATGATCAATTTCTCCAAGTTTTCATCTTGGCGTTGGTCCAAAATAACTGAGAATATGATGTTGGCATAAGTTGGGCACAAATTAATCATATATAATTCCAAATATGTATGAACAAACAAATGAAATTACCGATTTCAGGTGGCAGCACTACAAGTCTATTCCCTTGTAGGTGGAGCTCCCTTAGACGGGACAACTGGCCCAGCTCTCGCGGCACTTCTATCAGATCGTTTTCTCTCATTGAAAGCTGGAACAGGGTTTAACAATTTTTTTAATAGGATACTTAGATGAACAGGCAAGGGCATTCTCTAATGGAAAGCAATTAATACATATACACATGGACATGTGCAAGTGTAGGATGGAAAGATGATGGATGCTTAGGTGGTTTGGGCACATAGAGGGGATGGATGAAAGACGACTAGCAAAAGAAAGTTATGTTGCGGATGTGGATGGAAGGGTCGGTAAGGGGAGATTAAGGAAAACAAACCATGACCAAATTGCCTCAGTTTTAAGGAAAGGCGTGGTCAAGAGTACTCTTAACCGACGAGCTTGCATGAGGAGAGTAATGAGTGAGGAGGAAGCAATGAAGATATGTTGACATAGTAGTAGATGCAGATTTGTGGTCTCTGCCTACCCCAAAGGGAAACGGGTGTGACGATATGTAGGTACGTAGAAGCATTGCTGGCCTTTAAAACATGTAGGCTTGTTTTATTCCTTCAAATTATTTCAAAGAAAATTTTGGATTACTCATAGCAGTTAAAGATGCTCACAAGTGAAACACCCCTTCTCCATGTTAAAGAATCTAATGATATAAATCTTGGCGATAGGCACTGCGTGCAACTGGCCTGCAATCATTTTCATTTGATATGTATGATATGAGCCATCCATAAACTTCATTTATTTATATTCTATAGAATATAAATAAATGTATACCTAGAGGTGAGTCCCGAATTCGGAAGGTTTTGTTAGGTGGGTTACGATTTGGTAAACTTTGGGAATTACTAATATAGATAGAATAGTAGTTGGGGACTATTCACCAACTACTATTCTATCTATAACAGCAACGATAATATTTTTTTAATAAATAATACTTGTAATACATGGACAGTATATATGGACAGTCAAAAGTTTTACTTAGCTAAGATCGGAAGACAACCGAAAAGTGTCTTCCGTAGAGTCTACTATACCTGAGGATGCCTCGTGTTGGGGCGAAACACGTGTCGTGTACAAGATGGAAAAGTGATAGTGTGTGTTTGGCGTTGTGTATAGTGGTTGGTGGGTGGAGAGTTGATGGCCGATTTTCGGTAAGTTTTTGGTTTAAGTTCCAAATAAATCCACTAAACCCAACGGAAAAACACACATTATTAATTTTCTGTTATTGTTTTGCTTGTCGCGGATCTTAGGTAAGTAAAACTTTTGACTGTCCACATAGTGATGGATTTCCGCAAAGTAACGCCTGACTCCATTAATAAACTTATAATACTTACAATTTGTAGATTCTTTAAATTGCCAATCTCTGGTGGTAAATACTCAAAATCATTGTCTCCCAAATATAGGGCTCGCAGACTCTCTGAAAAAATTAAACATTTTGTCATAGC
The DNA here is from genome assembly GCA_031353405.1 of Baronia brevicornis. Taxonomy (NCBI): domain Eukaryota; kingdom Metazoa; phylum Arthropoda; class Insecta; order Lepidoptera; family Papilionidae; genus Baronia; species Baronia brevicornis. Next base: position 112,771 of record JASFAT010004656.1, on the reverse strand, counting down.
ACTCAATATGTCATGGTATTAGAATTAATATCATTACTTAATTATTTTATGCAATAGACAAAACTAATTTTGTATGTTTTTTTGCGCCATATGTTGGCAGTTTATGTAAGGATGTAAATTATTATTAGTTCAGTTATATAAAATAATTATAATAATTGTAATTTGTGTAGAATAAATTATTTAGCATTATCTAAAAGTCATATAAATATGTAATTTGAATAATGAGCTGTAATTTAAAGAATTATTTTGCTGTAATTTCATTTATTTGTTAAAAAAGATATTGTTGTTATGCTGAAGCAAATCTAGTTTTAGCTATTCTTTGTTTGCTGTATATTGTCTTTGTTCCCCTTCTCGATTTTGTGCATAAAAGCCAAAATTCAGTCTGCCGGGAATTCATTCTAATTCCAACCAGTGGCATATACACCGAAAAATACAATGTATAGTTGAATTACTTGTTTGTCAAAACATAAAGAGAGATTTATTTTTATTACAAGCAAATCTCCTTATAGTAAACCATCAATTTTGTCTGAGACTTGACAATCATTGGAGTAGATGAGTGTTGGAGTGGAGTCTATATCTTGGCATATGTAATTTAGAATGCCCCACAACTAGATAGACAATAAATGTAGTGTATTTTATAGAAATTTAAGTATATTTAAGGATCCAGCTAGGTGGTGTACTTTGCAGGAAACCTGTCTTAAGGGGTCCATTATTTTATCTGACAATAGACTGCTACAAGCTATTAACAATGACAGTTTATAAAGTGGTTCACATGTCAATCACAGTGTAAAATCTTTCTAATTTAGTTTAATACTATAGTACCAGTATTAAAAATACTATGATAAAATAATAAATAGGCAATAGCATGTACCTAAAAATAATAACTGATTTGTAACCACTGATCTATCTGCCAAGAGTAGGGATGGTATCACCCTTCATATTTAGGTAATACCAACATTTAGCAGTGAACCATGATGGCTGTATTGATGATAAAAAAAGAACAGTACTTTGTCGCTGTGGTCGTAAGTCATGTGGGTGGTGACAAGGCGAGACATGTTGAAACTCATTTTGTGAAATGCAGGCACTATTACCTTATTAGTTAAATATCCGTAACAGAGCAATTGATATCTCCAGTTATATATCATTGCCTTTCCCAATTATTTTTTAATATATTGAGCCCAAAAATGAATAGTCAATGAAAACTATATGCGAGAACCATGTAGCGAGAATCACGTATAAAAAGCTAGCGACCAATAAGGGTTAATGAAAACACAAAATCTTTTTAGAACTGAAAAGTATACTTACCCATCATAAAGAAATTTCCAGGTAAAGTTTTTTCATTTAAGTTATTATAGGTCAGATCCAAGATTTCAAGTACTGGAAATGCACCAAAGCCTCTTGGCAGTCCATAAAGGCGATTAAGAGAGACATTCAATATACGGAGCTTTGGCAGTGAAGACAGGCTGACAGGTAACTCTTCTATGTGGTTATTTGCTAAATTGAGTATTTCCAAAGACATGAGGTTGGCCAGTGCAGCTGGCACCACTTGGATCTTGTTGTGGCTTAGTGACAACCTGGTTATGTTTGCTAAGCTGACTGAAAATAATAAGAAATTCTAATATAAACATGAGCATCCTAAGTCTAATGTCCATCTGTGGGACATATCAATGTATTTTTTAATTCATTTATTATATGTTATCAACTTAAACACATAAAGGAATTCTAAAACATGTAAAATAACAGATAATATTCCCGCTTTGAGGTAAGGTCCACTAAATATTGTTTTAAGTTAAGCCTTATACAAGTTAGATACTTTTTATATATTCTTATAGTCTTCTTACTACTAAAATCTTCTGGTGACTTTTATTTGCAAAAATTTCAATATACAATAGAAAACACCAAGAAACCGCTGCATAAATCGATACATAATAGCATTAGTAATGTTAATTTTATACTTATATATAATGTAGTACCTAATAATGATAGGTAAATTTACTTCCACGTTAAATTAATAGTTTTTCCTTATAAAAAGACCACACCCAAACAAAATTTATTGAACTCATACATTTTTATATAAAATAATAAGCATTTAATTCTGGGAACCAAAACGAAATTAAAAGATAAAAAATAATTTCATCGTTAAATTTTTTGATTATTTGATTATTCACGTCATGTTTATTTTTGTAATTCTATATTGTTTAAGTAAAAAGCAATGTATATGATACACAAATAAGTAGAAGTTAAAATAGAATTAGAAAAAGTCTATTACAAAAATAAATCTTGTGCTGAAAATATTAAATTAATACATTACAAAAATAAGTATACATTACAAGTGGTACGAAAACTTGTTTAACTGGAATTCCGTAAAAGGCCAAAGAACAAGAACAACTCACACAGTCCAGGTATTTCATCGAGACTTGAAATACCCTTATCCACCAGATCTATCTCAGGATTATTTATTTCCTTTGCTTCTTCAATAACTTTTTTAGCTTTCGACATTTTGCCTGTGTTAGGAATACAAGAAACTGGCGGATGGTGACTCATTGCGTAGGTTGCGCTTGCGTAAAATTCAGATAAAGGTTTTCAGTCCAATCGCAAGTTGTTGTTTTGCTTTTCTATGTTTTGATTGGTTGAACTAAACGCACACATATTTAATATATTAACAAATGTTTGTATGAAATGTTTGTTTTATTTTTCAGGATAAAATATTATTACATTTTTTAAATGCAATCACTAATTAATTTGATCATTTTTTTAAAATACCACCGTATTTGTTTTATTACCGTATTTTGTCAATTACAGTAATTGTATATTACACTTATTATATGTTGTGTTTCAGAACGCACAATGAACGACGCATAGTCGGGGTACTTTAAAAATAAAAAAACATCTGACTAATAAGGAAGTAGATAAACGTTTATGTCCATATCAGCGTTAAAACAAATATATTTTTTATCAAATATAAAATCAGTTGTTTTTACTTCTTTTTATAAAAACTTCTTCAGTGATGATGTTTAGCTTCAATAATTAAAAGCATACAATTAACCCAGCACATTCTATTCCTTCTAGCTTTTTAAGTCAAATTAAAAATTAACTGCCTTGCTAGCAAGGAATAGAAAAAAAATATATAAAATTAAGTAATAGTTATAAGACTGAAATGCTTTTGACTGTTTAATATAATACAATTAATAGTACCTTATAATTTTATTATAGTATATTCTCTGGAACTCAACCGCTCACCGCATAAAGCGCGGTAGCTAAGCTACTACTCAGACGCTGGTTTTTGCGGGAGTGTGGAACTTCCCCGGGCGAGCCGGCTCATTCATGCTACAGACAAATAATATGCCATTCTTGACAAAGTCTGCAGCGTAGCTATACCATTTCTAAAATAGATTGTAATATTGAAATGTCCTATTATGACTATCTAATGTATGAATATATAATTTATAGATATTAACTGATTTTTTCGTTTTCAGTTTTAATCCAAGAATGTGAAAATGAGTTTATACTTGTAGTATTCCTAATTATTTTGGTTAGCAATCTTGCAAAGATTGTAGATTATATGTCAATGTCACTGTCAACATAATATTTGCTTTATTTTTGACAAACCGTATACCATAAACAAAGAATTGAATTGAATTGACAAACCGTATATTATGTTTTTCATTAATATAGATACTTTGTGATTGTGAATTTAGAGAGATAACTTAGTAAGATTAGTTTATTTATTTTGTGTTCAATATTATCTTAACTAGAACGTCTATTCAACTCAAGCTATTGTTATCTTTTTTATTATCATGATTATGACTTAGTTGACACATGTAATTGATGATCGAGTTTTTTGATATTTACTCCTTGTTATCCTGTTCTTACGGAATTGTTTGGTAAGTCACCGTTGCGTTTTATTCTGATTTGAATAACTTTCTTATGACTGATAAGTACATACTACTAATGTAGTGCTGACTAACCCTTGTTTGCAATAGGTATTATATAAAAAAAAATATAAAAAAATAAAACATGTTTGTTTTGTTTGGTAATACTTATAAATTAAATTTTATTTTTTCGATTATAAAAAAGAAAATTTTTACTACTACTTTTGTTAGTTTTTCAATATTTAACCATATGCATTTCATTTTATTATAAAGACAAATGATATTTTTATATTACTTGTCTTCATAATGCAACATCCCTTTGTTATATTAGCATTGTATGACTCAGTGTTAATTCTCACAGTTGTATCTCATTGTATTTTTAATTTTGTACATATAATTATGTTGTAACATTTATTGTACAAAGTCCAGTCTAACATCAGGTATATATATCATAATAGCTGTAAGAAAAACAGCTTATTTAGAGTCATCATGATAATTAAGAACTCCAATTGAATTTTGAAAACTTTTGAGCACTTTAGAACTTAATATTGAGTTTATATACTGTTGTGTAATATTTTTTTATTTTATTTACAAATTTCACAAAAAATTGAACCAAACATCAAATAGGTACATTTTTTCACTTTTCATCATCTCAATTGCATTGTTTATATGTGCATGTTTATTGAAAATAGTTTTGAGATTGAGAATAATTTAGTGGACTATAAATAGAGGTCAAATATTATAATATATTTATTTAATTATTCAACAAAATATACAGGTTATATAATTAACTATGCATACATATGGATAATTTACTAAATGTACGCCATGATAGATTCACATTTTCTGTCCTAAAACTTTCATAGTGAAAATGTTTTTCACTAATAGATCTATTATAGATATTAGAGTCATAGGCTACATCAATGTGTTATTTAAAGAGCAAATGGTATGTGTGTATGTATGGTGTAACTCCAAACTGTCACTTAAAAGTGATGATCTTATTTATAAAATTGTATCTGAGTTAATTTTTCACTATATTTCTATACTAGAGCATTTTATTAATGACCTACACAGTTACTTGGCTTTTTATTGAGTTGCATTTATCTGTCAGTCCAATCTAATTCAATTTAGAATAATCATTATGGAACTGTGAACAATAGCACAGTTTTCTCATGTTTTTGTAATTAACCACATTGTTTTAAATTAATGTGGATTGGTCAATATTAATTTTTATTGAGTGTATTGTAAAGAGGTCAGAGTGGCAAAGTTTAACAAACACATGTTATCTGTTACAATAAAACCTGAATCCTACAATCTTAATTATGTGTATTGAAGGTATATTTTCTTTTATATATATTAAACAAATTAATTTTATTATCATTTTGAGTAAGATTACATAATCATAAAATGTGGTACAGTTCTCATATGTGGATTAAAAGATAACATATTTGGAACGGATTACAGGTTGTCATATAATAGTTTGATAGGTTGTTATGAATATTTTTACAGCAATGAGTGAACGTCCGCAGCCATTGAAGGCCATCAATAGGTTCTTTGAAGGCAAAGAGCCATGGCAGATAGTTACGATGACAGCTTCTTCAGTCCTTGCCATTGTTTGGGTGCACAGTCTCTACAATGCAAGGGAGAGTAAGTGGCTTATTGATGATCAAATATCTTGCTTATATTAAATACTCATAAAAATTGTGTTACTATTTTTTTTTGGTCCGGAGCCATATTAACTATGACACAACAATATCTATATTTGTATGACTTTTCAGCAGCAATTTTATGTTACTTTTTACCACTCCATCATAGATTATCAGCATTAAGTTGTAACATTTTAGTGTGTTACACTTTGAGCCTGAATCTGGAGGTCTATTTAGTTTCCCCTTTATTTATTTCTGTCTTCCATTTCACTCATTTGTTTATTTATACCTTAAAAAAAAGAAACTTAGATTTTCTGTATGAGATGGCTGTTTTCATAGCTAAGAAAGCTTTTGAACTATTTCCTATGTTATACATACATTAGATATAAGATATAAGATATTTCTGGCATTTTGATGAATTTTTTTTATATGAGAAAATGTGGTCTTCATTATGTAGTTTTTCATTTTCTTACAATCAGGCATCTCAACTAGACTGAGGAAAGAATTTTATCGATGGCTCCGTCAAGTCCCAATGGTGAGACGCAAGATAGACGAGAAGATGGCGGAGATCAAACGAGACTTCCGCAGGGATGTGGCCAAGCGTCTGGCTGGTGTAACCATTAGAAGGGAACTGCCTGAAAATGGTCTTTCTGCTGAACAGATCACTGAGGAGGTCAAGGACCATCTTGCGTTGGGTGAGGTTTTATTACATTGAACATTATAAAAATAAGCTTTTTAGTGTTTTTGTTATTAAACTGTTGTAATCTGTAAAAGGAATATTATTTCGCCAGGTGTTTTTGATATTCATTCACTCATTAAAATTATATGAACAAATGACTTAATATAGATTTCTATTGCTTCAGGTATATACCAAAATTCTCTTCTCTTAGATATTTGATTACATTTCAACATAAATCTATGTTTATGTATTTATTTTGCCTACTTCTACCTCACTTATTTGACTATATTTCTTGACATAATTATTCCTGTCTCTGAATTCTACAATTTACCGTCTCGCCACGAATAAATGTTTCAAATCTATCATCGGAATGAGTTGCGATCTAATACGGTGTGTGTTTCCCGATAATTCTTTCCACGCTAACTTCACCGGTATTTTCGAATCGATAAGACATTGGAATACTACAAAGCAAGTCAACATTTACCTAAAAGGCCGATAAAGCTTCTACAATGCTGTTAATGTTGGTCTATTGGTGGTGTTGATTGCTTTTCATCAGGCGATGCATTTCGTTGTTTATTTTCCTACCACACAAAAAAGCATGAATATAGCCCTTAACATCTAATTGGTGAGGAGTAGCGGTTAAAAAATAACCCAGGTTGGGTGCTTCTTTTGCTTCTTTCTAGAGTATTGAGATTTGGTTTCCTCTAGGGTCGTATGACTGGAAAAGCGGCAACGTGTCTGGAGCCGTGTATCATTTGAGCGAAGAGATCGCACGTACGGCGTGTGAGGCTTACACCTTGGCCGCCTACACGAACCCGCTGCACGCGGACATATTCCCCGGCATCAACAAGATGGAGGCCGAGGTTGTTCGGATGGCGATCGATTTGTTCCAGGGCGATGAAGAATGCTGCGGTACCGTAAGTGTTTACTGTTACCTGCTTCCCTTTTACACAATTGTATGAGAGTAAATGTCCTAATGTCTAAGTGGCACGTAAGGGCTTGAACAGGTGAACCGGCGCGATCGCGCGGTCTAGCCGCGAAAAACAGCATAATATGAAGCGGCCGCGGGTCGCTACTAAACAGGTACAAACTTGCTCACCCACCTAACCTCTAAAAGTACTTGAGCAGAATGCAACGTGAAACTACTGCTACCATTTTTTCCGTGAGAGTTATGGAAATGTCTAACATCTTGTTAGACGATCCATGATCACTACCACTCCGCCAGGAGTTCACAATTAAGAAGAGAAAATGACGCAATCATTAATGTCCATTTTCCAAGTAAAGGGTTTTTTCATTTTTTATGGAAAAGGAAGGCAAACGAGCTGGCGTGGAAAGCAACCAACGCCGCCCATAGACATCCGCAGCGCCATAGGCAGCGCGGAAGCGTTGCGGACCTTTAAGGGAAGTGTCATTATGGGAGTGGGAATGAGAGGGGGAGGGGTAGAGGGAGGGAGAGGGTGTTGGGCCTCCGGAACTCGGACGCTCACTGTTCGAAGCGCGGTAGCTAAGCTACCACTCAGACACCGGTTTTCTGCGGGAGTGTGGTACTTCCCCGGGCGAGCCGGCCCATTCATGGTACAGACAAATATTATGCTATTCTTGATAAAGTATTCGCCTGCAGCGTGGCTCTACATTATTACGTCGACTTGCACCCCTGATAGGATTAAATCTGATTCCGTTAAAAAAAGATACGTTATAGAAAAAAAAACAGTAAAATAAAGACATTTCATTTTACACACTTGAGACAAATAAATAGCAAAGTAATTAAAAAAAAACATGCTCAGTTCGCTGATAGTAACACAACAACAGTTCCAAGGCCGTTGTCATTAGCGCTTGGTAATTACGAGTTTAACTCGATTGACTTTGTTTGATATTCCGCAATGAGTTCACCTTGTGAAATTGTTTATATTATATATATGGTGAACTTCGAATTGTATTCATTTTAATTTGAGTTAATAAAGACTACAGTGAGATAAAAATACGTGTGAGCCCATTATACCTTATTGCTTTTTGTCGGGCCCGGATCTCTTTTACTTCAACTTATTAATTTAGATACATATGTACATACACACATACATTTCATCACGCTTTCAGTTACTGTCTACCCCTAGGGTGGCAGAGGTAGGCAGTAACTCGGCATATTTTCTTTGCCTAATCCACACATATCACTCATTAATTAAAAGGCTTATAAATCTGTACATAAAATTTGTCAAGAGTGGCATATTGGCAATTGGCCGGTTCGCCCGGGGAAGTACCATAATACTGCAGAAAACCGGCGTCTGAGTGGTAGCTTACTTACCGCGCTTCGACCAGTGAACGGTTGAGTTCCGAAGGCCTAACCCCCCTTCCCCTCCCACAATAACACTTTCCTTAAAAGCCGGCAAATGCTTTCCATTAGGTGACACGCCTGCTAGTTTGCTTCCCTAACCCATTAAACAAAAAAAAATAACTAATCATAATAGCCTCTTGCATAATCTTATAAATCTATCTATACTATTTACTTACATACCCATAGAAAAAAGGAAACATACAAATTTAAATGATTATATATTTTTTTAAAAATATATTATATATGGAAAGCTTTTTGTTAAAATTTTTCTCTTATCTATTGCACTTTGTAGCAGTAAAATTTTGTTTTTGCGATAAAATTCTTGATATTATTAATAAGGTATTGAATTTCTATATTGTTAATAGTCTTAGCGTCACTTTGCGGAAATCCATGTTTATTCACTTCCTTTGACGCTACATTCCAATGTGCGTAATGGTCTCCTCCTTGACGCCCATTGGAATGTAGCACTCCATTCCTTTAGAAAAGGAGAAGCTTTGTGTCTGTGTATAAAAATTTACCAATTGTAGTTTATCCTAAAGGCGATACGTATTATTTTATCAAATATCATATTAAACAAACATCTTTTTATACAAAATTTATAAATATTGCTCCATACCATAACAAAAGTGTGGACAAACGTTGTCACGTGGACACGTGTCAATAAGCCGCACTGGCGGCATGGTGTACTCCGTGAAACGTTTATTTTTTACAGGTCATTGGTCCCTTTACGTCATATGTTCAACGTTGACACACTTTTATTTTTATGGATTAATTTTTAATTTTTGTTTATAGGGTAGAAAGGCAAACGAGCAAGTGTGTCCGCCTGATGGAAAGCAATAAAATAGAAATTTGTAGAACAAACTTAGTTTTTTATCGCTCTCTGAAAAATTTTTTTAAGTGAAGTTTGAATCTTCAAATCTTTTAAGTTACATTTTCATATTCATTTAATCATAAAAAATTACAAATAATACAATAATTCATGTATAATTATTGCTTAAAATAACTTATGCTAAGCTAACTTTATCAAACTTGGTGCCTTCGAAAGTGTTAACACTATATGATTTTTTATGTAGTTTTTAACCATCATAATATAACATAAGAATACTAAGTTTATGATAAATCTTCGCCTTTTTTTCTTTAAATCTTTTAAAATGAACTTCATCTATGTATGTATTGTTTTTTTTATATGTGAAAAAGAACACTCTGTATATGACCTATAAAAATAATTATGATGTGTTTTCAGGTGACCACCGGTGGCACGGAGTCCATCATGATGGCGTGTAAAGCATTCAGAGACCTCGCATACAGCAAGGGCATCAGCAATCCTCAGATAATCGTCCCCACAACAGTACATTCCGCCTTCGACAAGGCAGCGCAGTATCTTAATCTGTCCGTGAAAACTGTACCAGTGTGCCCCGATACACTTACCGTCGATTTGGATGCTGTGCGAAAAGCTATTGGCAGAAGGACATGTTTGGTATTCCTCTATATGTTTTTTATAGAAACTACGAAACGATGATGGTAATAACCGAAGTCCATGGACATCAGCAATATTAAGAGTAGCGCAGATGCTTTATTTATCTAAGAATAAGGATGTAAATAATAGTAGAAGGAGGATTTTAAGGTAGGGGAAAAGAGTTGTCTATAGCAGATTGGCAGAACATCCATACTCTAAATAACTACCAGGAATGCTGGGAATACATATATGTACACAATATCTATCCGGATGCGGAAAATGAATTGGCGATCATTACTAAAAAATCGATAGCTTCGCTACAGTCAACTAGGTCAATTGCACACATTTAATACTCAAAAATAAATGTAATGCAAAGTTGATAATTGTAGAATATCTCCAGAATTTAATACATGGACAATGTCGTAACGGTTCGGAAAGACCGTCGAGGGTAGCTGATTCCACAAACTGATGGTGCGTGGAAAGAAGTTACGAGAGAAACGCACCGTAGTAGATCGCCACTCATCCAGGTGGTGGGGATGAAATTTTTCTTTACGGCGAGTTGTGCGGTTGGGGAATTCGGCGGTGGGAATTATTCCATACTATTCCTCGGAGCACTCCCCACGATAGAAGCGGTAAAAAAGAGAGATGAGACATCTCTCCGCAGCGCTAGAGAAATAAAATAAATAATAAATGTGTGCTCTGATTATAAATTTAAATAAAAAAAAAATATCTGTTTTACACCCTTGACGCTATAGAGTTGATACGTTTGTTGTTTTTTAAAGATAAATTCACAAAACAATATAGAAAAAAAAACGCGACACTATTGATCACACAGATAAAGACCCTCACAGTTGTTAACGGGGAAGCGTTCTATGTGACAGAGATTGCGCCTCGATATCTATGGTCAAGGCTACCGTATGAGGGGCGATAGCGGGGCGTCCACTGACTCCAAGGACTGCGGCGGTTCTTGTAGCTCGAGCATGCAATCAAACTGTTCATCGCTGGCGGACGAGATTGTTCAACGCTGATGCCGCAATGTCGGCTAGAAATAAGAAAAAAAAATAAACACGTTTACTCCACGTCACGTGTTAGCAACAACACAAGGAAAACTAAACATAAGCGTGGGACAAATATAAGCAAACTTGAAATATATGCATTGGCTAACGATTATATTGTATAAAGTTCAGGCGATGGCAGAAAATCATTAAAATTTTACAAAATGATTTTTTTTACACAGCCCATATATGTCCCACTGCTAAGTACGTGCCTCTCCACTTCTGGAGGAACGGACATAAACCCACCACGCTTGTCCCGTGCCATGTTAGTTAGGAGTAGAACCATGTTAATTAGAAAAGCCTTGTTAGGAGTAGAGCCATGCTAGGTAAAAGTAGAGCCATGCTAGGTAAGAGTAGAGCCATGCTAGGTAAGAGTAGAGCCATGCTAGTTAGAATTAGAACCATATTAGTTAGGAGTAGAGACGTATTTAGGAGTAAAGCCATGTTAGTTAGGAGTAGATACATAATAGAAGTACAACAATGTTAGTTAGGAGAAGAGCCATGGTGACACCATTGGGACAGCTTGATCGGGGAAGTACCACATCGTTGTGTTACAGCATTTTGTATTGTGAGTGCATGGCACCACAGCCCCAGTTCGTTTCCGCTACCTTTATTTCTTCCCTCCTAGTACTTCCTTCCATTATTTTCATCCTAACGCTTAAGTTGGCAACACATTTGCAGTGATCTTAGTCCTGCAAATGTCCATGATGTAGTTTCTTAGCTTGCACACTCGTTTACCTATCGCTTCCATAATAAAAGCATTTCTTTCGTTTTGCAGATAGTAGGCTCGGCGTCCGACTTCCTTTTCTATTAAATCTTTTTTGGTCTCCTCTGTTACTCACATCCTAACCCTTAAGTTGGCAACACATTTGCAGTAATCTTAGTCCAGCGTATGTCTACGATGTAGTTTCTTAACTTGCTCATTCGTTTGCCTATTGCTTCAATACTAGAAGCATTTCTGCTATTTTGCATATAGGGCTCAGCACCCAACTACCTTCTTCCTTTTCTATTAAATCCTTTTTGGCCTCCTCTGTTACTCACATCTTAACCCTTAAATTGGCAACACATTCGTAGTGATCTTAGTCCAGCGTATATCCATGAGCGGCGGTTATTAACTCTCATATCGTTTGCCTATCGCCATCAAATATCGCTTCCATAAAAACAGCATTCCTTTGGTCCCGCAGATAGTAGGATCAGCGCCCAACTACCCATACGGCACCATGGACGACATCCGTGGCTTGTCGGACATAGCGCTCGAATACGAGGTGCCTCTGCACGTGGACGCCTGCCTTGGCGGCTTCGTGGCAGTCTTCATGTCGGCCGCCGGACATTCGGTCCCCCCGTTCGACTTCCGGCTGCCTGGTGTTGCCAGTATCTCCGCGGATACGCACAAGGTTTGCCCGATAATTACCCTCTTACATGAAATACAATTTAAAAAAATATTACCTACAGTCCAACATTTGCCTCACTGCTTATATTCAAGCAGTAGCAGTCTTCATATTAATTAAATTATTATATCGGTGGTTCGATGGTAGAATGAGGTTTTCAATCTTAACTACTACTTGCAAACAAGGAATATTCGACCTATAACTTGATATAAATGTGGTCTAGAAGTTAAGAAGACCCCCGCCTAAGAAGTTGATTTAATTTTACAATTTTTTAAACTCAAGTTCAATCAATCAACAGCCTGCGACAGTCCACTGTTGGACATAGGCCTCCCCCAAGAAGCGCCACCTAGCCCGATCTTCGGCTTCACGCATCTAGTTTCTGCCAGCCGCCTCTGCGTAAATCGTCGCACCATCTAGCCGGGGGGCGTCACTACACTACGTTTACCGAGACGCAGTCTCCACTCCAGCACTCGTCTGCTCCAGCGATTGTCGGATCTCCGACACACGTGACCGGCCCATTGCCAGTTTAGTTTGCTAATTCGAAAGGCTAAGATGGTGGCTTTAGTTTGCTGGCGGATTTGTTCATTCGATTCTTTTTAAATTATTGTCATATATTACAATTTTATTTTAAATTAATTATAATATTATTATATTACAATCAAGTTGATCTTTTTATTTCTTAAATAAATTACTTACGTATTTTATAACTACCTATATTTAGTCCATTAGCAATCATAACCATTAGCAAAGAACAGAGGGGAGTAAGAAGACAATATGTAATTGAAGTTGGAATATATATTGCCTTCACATAGACATTATAAGGATTAGAAGATTATTAATGGAGTCAGGCGTTACTTTGCGGAAATCCATCACTTAAACCAAAAACTTACCGAAAATCGGCCATCAACTCTCCACCCACCAACCACTATACACAACACCAAACACACATTATCACTTTTCCATCTTGTAAACGACACGTGTTTCGCCCCAACACAAGACATCTTCAGGTATAGTAGACTCTACGGAAGACAACTGACTTTTCGGTTTTCAGTAAGTTTTTGGTTTAAGTTCCAAATAAATCCACTAAACCCAACGGAAAACACACATTATTAATTTTCTGTTATTGTTTTGCTTGTCGCGGATCTTAGCTAAGTAAAACTTTTGACTATCCATATAAGGATTAGAAGTTAAAGTAATTTTAATTTGAAAAACTGTAAACCTCCGATTTACTTATTTGTTCTACTGCGGGACGTTCAACTCCGAGTATATTTTTAAACCCATGTTCAGGATTTGATCGAGGGGACTTGTAGACATTTGGAGGCTTGCCAGGATCAGAAGCCCGAGGTTCACCACTGGCTGTTGATGGTGGTGCTAGTAGCACCGTTAGTCACGATCCTCAGGATTGAAAGAACGAATAAGTAGAGATCATGCTACTCATATACATATATATGTTCCGCAGTACGGCTACGCGCCAAAGGGCACGTCGGTGATCCTGTACCGCCGGCCGGAGTACCGTCACTGTCAGTACACGATGACCACCGAGTGGCCCGGCGGGGTCTACGGCTCGCCCACCGTTAACGGTAAGCAAACTACCACCGTTTCTGATCAACTGTAGATCAGATGTCTTCTAATCTAATACAGTAATACTCCGGACTTACGCGACAGGTGGGATCGAGCGCTATCCGTGTAAGTCGAATTCGAGTAAGTCGGGGGACAATTTGTGTCGGGGGGGTGGTGTGGCACAACAAACGCTCGTGTCACAGTATTTGTTATCGAACTCCTCCGAAACGGCTTGACCGACTTCTAATCTATCACATTCGTCTAAACCAAATTGACGGGACGTTAGATTCGGAATAAATAAATGTAGGCCCATAAATTATTTCGTGTAAAAATATATGTGATATAGTTATTAGAGCAAATTGATCATGCTATAGGTGTGAGATGGCAGAATTAGGTTTTTAAACATAAATAATGAAAAAAAAACTATAAAGAGCATAAATAAAATTCAATAACTTTTACGAAAAACTGCGGGTTCTCACGAGGGCGAAAAGCGAGCAATGACGAGCCGTTTCGCTGCGATGAATGACAGCGGATGGAGCTCTGTGGTCTCTGCCAACCCCTGCGGTGGATAGGCGTAAATATATATATTAGGTGTACAAATAAGTTTCCGCGGTTTGTCAAAAGATGGCCCCACCAGAAGGTTATGGAGAAATTGTCAGATGTAAAACGTAATATCCCAAGTTTAGTCATCTGGCAACACCATAACCTTAAAGTACTAGTGATTCCGTATCAGCATCACGTAATTTTTTTCGTGCAAAAATGTCAAGTTTTATTCCGAATAAGCATCATTTGCGGGAACTTTTGATTTACTTCTTTAATGTGAAAAAATCTGCAGCTGAGGCGCATCGATTGCTTCTAGAAGCATATGGTGAAGCTGCTTTAAGTGAGAGAAGTTGTCAGGAATGGTTTCAAAAGTTTAAGAACGGTGAGTTTGACGTTAAAGACAAAGAACGCAGTGGAAGGCCGAAAGTGTACGAAGACATGGAATTAGAAGTACTATTGGAGGAAGATTCGTCCCAAACGCAAAAAGAACTTGCACTTACTCTACAAGTGACTCAACAAGCAATTTCACATCGTTTAAAATCGTTAGGAATGATTCAAAAACAAGGAAATTGGGTTCCATATGAACTAAAGCCGAGAGACGTTGAACGCCGATTATGCATGAGTGAAATGCTGCTTGCCAGGAATAAAAAAAGAGTTTTTTGCATCGTATAGTCACTGGTGACGAAAAATGGATTCACTACGATAATCCAAAGAAGAGAAAGTCATGGGTTAAGCCCGGCGAACCATCAACATCGACAGCTAAGCCGAATATTCATGGAAAAAAACTCATGCTGTGTATTTGGTGGGATCAGCTTGGTGTCGTGTATTATGAATTGCTGAAACCAAGCGAAACCATTACTGGAGCTCTCTACCGAACACAATTGATGAGATTGAGTCGGGCACTTAAGGAAAAACGCGCCCATTACTACTCCAGACACGACAAAATTATTCTTTTACACGATAATGCTCGTCCACATGTTGCGGCGCCGGTAAAAACATACTTGGAAACACTCAACTGGGAAGTTTTACCCCACCCGCCGTATTCACCAGACTTAGCCCCTTCTGATTATCACCTGTTCCGGTCGATGGCACATGGTCTGTCTGAGCAGCGCTTCACATCATATGAAGACACCAAAAATTGGGTAGATTTGTGGATAGCGTCAAAAGATGAGGAGTTTTTTCGACGGGGTATCCGAATGTTGCCAGAAAGATGGGGAAAAGTAGTGGCAAATGATGGAAAATACTTTGAATAAAACGTAATGTACTTTTCCTTTACAATAAATTCCTAATTTTTTATAAAAAACTGCGGAAACTTATTTGTACACCTAATATATATATTATATATATATATATATATATATATATATATATATATATATATATATATATATATATATATATATATATATATATATATATATATATATATATATATATATATATATATATATATATATATATATATAAAACTGCGGGTTTTATAGTTAAAATGTCGACCGCCACGTCGGGCGGTATTTAGGCAATATCTAGCCTACGTAGCCGCCTAGTCGGCGGTATCTAGCCAAAGTATTCTGAACCATTCGACCTGTACCTAATTCCAATTCTAATAAGAGAAAAAAATAAGAAAAGTGTTCTTGTTTACTAATTAAACATAAACACAGATTGTAGGAAAAGAGTAGGAATTGATTTTTTTCCGATGTTTATCGCGGGGTATGGGAGTGAAATCGTAGATCGAGACGTCGTCTCGATGTAGGCTACGCTCCTCTCTACTCGACTCTGCGCACGAGTCATACTTTTAATGTGTCACGTTGATATTTAACCGTTTTAGTGCTAAAAGAACCAACTATTAATCTAATATTTAAGCTACTACATACTACTAGGCTATTTCATATGTTTATTTACACATGGAGTAGTTGATTTAATATTACATTATAACTAACTAAAACTACCCAAGTAGAATAGTGAAGGTAGTTATAATTATCTGTTTCAGGGTGCCAAACATCCTATTATAGATAAATCAATTTATTTCCCTCTGTAATACCATGATGGCAATGGGCAATGGCTCAATCAAAACCATTCATTGAGCAGGGAAACTGATTTTCTGCCACCTCTTGACCCTTATGACGCTATGAAGCTTCTCTTTTTTAAATTACTTGTTTTCTGTTCAGGTAGTAGAGCTGGAGGCCTTATTGCCGCGTGCTGGGCCACCATGATGTTCGTGGGCCGGGCGCGCTACGTACAGATGACGGACGAGGTCGTCACCACGGCGAGATACATCGAGAACGAGTGAGTTCTGCGTCCGTTCGACTGCGCGAATTTAAAATTTAGTTAGGGCCCTCCCCTAACTAAATTTTAAATTCGGACATCCTGGGAGATTAACTCGGTCATGGCATTTGGTGTAATTCTAGTACTCCTTTAAGGTAGATACATGGATAGATAACTTCTTTATTCTAGGCACAATACAAAGAACACTAAAAGTAACAATAAACATAGAAATTAAGATAAAAAATTAGAGTAAATTACTACACAAGTTTAAAAAAATGTGTAGTACTTTAATTTCTTTGAATGAATGACCAACGCTATAGTTATCCACTACAGCATTAAAGCTCAGCCAAGACCTATTCTTTGGCACATTAACGTTAATTTTAAGTTACACTGAAAATTAATAAAATTATACGGATAAAGTAAAAAAGACGTATAACAATAATCTCACGTGTAATCGTATTCACAATCGTAACAGGTATCGGCCGCCAAAGATATCACGTACTGTGTTTACATAATATATTATTGTATAGGCGACAAATGCATACCATGGGATAATATAATTATAATGCGGTACCATGAGCTTTTGACGTTTTCGAGGGCTCCGTATTCGAAAGGTTAAATCTGACAATATCTGTTTATAATATCCTAAATCGAACATGTTAACATTTATTTATATTTAACGCTATCAACACGATATAATATGTTAAAAAATTACGGCGACCTAGTTCGTCACCCATCACGTCCTGAGTCCCACGAGGGCGAGAAGCGACGAATGGAGAGCCGTTTCGCTACGATGAATGTGAGAGGAAGCATGGATGAAAAGATGGATGAGTGTGAAGGAATTAAAGAAGGTGTGTCGGGATCGTAGCGAATAGAAATCTGTGGTCTCTGCCTAACCCTACAGGGAGAGAGAGGTGACTATATGTATTTAAATCTGACAATGTGTCTTCTCTGTTAACAAGGTTGCGGAAAATGGATGGTTTGTTCATCTTCGGCAAGCCGACTACGACGGTGGTGGCGTTCGGTTCGAAGCGGTTCGACATATTCAAGGTGGCCGAGCAGCTGCACAAGAAGGGTTGGGCGCTCAACGCATTGCAGTTCCCCTCGGGGTAATATAATTTTTATCCCTGTTTTTTTCTTTTTCTTTGATGGCAATTAGTTATAACTGATATGCGAGTGTCAAGTGAAAATTATATCAAGTATCTTGAAATGTACAGTCTCGATTGTACCGATTGATCTCCTTCGTGTCATCTCTATTGAAGCCGTTAATTAAAATGAATAAATGAATGAAATGTACTAGTCAGCTTGTCACCTTACGTCTTGATAAAGCGGTGGCTATTCTACCAAAACCTATTGACTAGTGCAGCCAACTTAAAGAGTCATCATACACGCATTTATTTCATTTCACTCCAATTATACGCCTCAATCCCTCTATATTGAATAACACACTATCAGAATTAAACAATATAACTGGTAATAACATGAGATTATAAAAATGAAATAAAAATTCAACGTCACTGATGACTACTTCTATTACTGGTGTAACTATAGTAAGACTATAAATACCCTTGAAAATGTTAGACGTGTCAAATTTGAACTGTTCTACCGTTGTTACAGAGTTCACATTTGCGTGACGCACGCCCACACCCAGCCGGGCGTGGCGGAGCGATTCGTCGAGGACGTACGCGAGGCCACGCGTGTTTGTCTCAAAGACGATAGCGGGCCAGTGCAGGGCAAGGTGAGCTTTATGTTTTACGAAGAAGAAAGATTCATTGGAAGGGATAGAAGAAATAATAATAATACCTTTATTATCTCATATTTTACATATGCTACAGGATTCTAGGTCATATACCCATACTAGGATTCCCTGTATTGTGGGAAACTAGGCTGTTCTCTTAATTAAAAATACAGTAAATCCTATAACGCGAAACCAATATACCGCGTTATAGGAAAACGCGTTATACGAGGGATCACTGAATGCATAATCAATGTTCCTCGAAAATGAGGAACAAAAACAATTTAATTTTATAAGAGCACTGCAAACGCATGCAAACAAAGTTGATTATGAACTGTCAAATCAATATAAAAGGCGGCTGGCAGAGACTGGATTCGCGTAGCCGAAGATCGGGCTAGGTGGCGCGCCTTGGGTGAGGCCTATGTCTAGCAGCGGACTGCCGCGGGCTGATATTGATTGATATTGAAATCAATATAAATTTCACAGTACAAATATATGATTTGAGAAATCCCCGCGTTATACGAGATATATGAAATCGCGTTATACGATATCGCGCTATAAGAGTACCGCGTTAAGGAGGGTTAACTGTACAGTGTAAAAACATAAATATCAAAACTAAATTTTCGAAATGTGGTAAAAGAGAAAAATGCTACCACGTAACGCGATATTCAATTCGTGTGCGTTACTTCCCCGGACAAGCCGGCCCATATAAGCATGGCTATTGCACTAGTAACTGTTTAAACTGAAATCCTCCTCAAGTGTAACGTGTATCATAAACGGTACATATGTCACGGAACGTGTTATATAACGTGTATCATAAATGTTACATATGTCACGGAACGTGTTATATAACGTGTACTATAAATGGTACATATGTCACAGAACGTGTTATATAACGTGTACCATAAATGATACATATGTCAAGGAACGTGGTATATAATGTGTACCATAAATGCTAAATATGTCACGAACGTGTTGTATAACATGTATCATAAATGTTACATATGTCACGGAGCGTGTTATATAACGTGTATCATAAATGTTACATATGTCACGGAACGTGTTATATAACGTGTATCATAAATGTTACATATGTCACGGAACGTGTTATATAACGTGTATCATAAATGTTACATATGTCACTGAACGTGTTATATAACGTGTATCATAAATGGTACATATGTCACGGAACGTGTTATATAACGTGTATCATAAATGGTACATATGTCACGGAACGTGTTATATAACGTGTATCATAAATGTTACATATGTCACGGAACGTGTTATATAACGTGTACTATAAATGGTACATATGTCACGGAACGTGTTATATAACGTGTACTATAAATGGTACATATGTCACGGAACGTGTTATATAACGTGTATCATAAATGTTACATATGTCACGGAACGTGTTATATAACGTGTATCATAAATGATACATATGTCACGGAACGTGTTATATAACGTGTATCATAAATGTTACATATGTCACGGAACGTGTTATATAACGTGTATCATAAATGGTACATATGTCACGGAACGTGTTATATAACGTGTATCATAAATGGTACATATGTCACGGAACGTGTTATATAACGTGTATCATAAATGTTACATATGTCACGGAACGTGTTATATAACGTGTACTATAAATGGTACATATGTCAAGGAACGTGTTATATAACGTGTACTATAAATGGTACATATGTCACGGAACGTGTTATATAACGTGTATCATAAATGTTACATATGTCACGGAACGTGTTATATAACGTGTATCATAAATGTTACATATGTCACGGAACGTGTTATATAACGTGTATCATAAATGGTACATATGTCACGGAACGCGTTATATAACGTGTACTATAAATAGTACATATGTCACGGAACGTGTTATATAACGTGTATCATAAATGTTACATATGTCACGGAACGTGTTATATAACGTGTATCATAAATGTTACATATGTCACGGAACGTGTTATATAACGTGTATCATAAATGTTACATATGTCATGGAACGTGTTATATAACGTGTATCATAAATGGTACATATGTCACGGAACGCGTTATATAACGTGTACTATAAATAGTACATATGTCACGGAACGTGTTATATAACGTGTACCATAAATGATACATATGTCAAGGAACGTGTTATATAATGTGTACCATAAATGGTAAATATGTCACGAACGTGTTAAAGAATGATAGGCAATTGGTAGTTTTACAATTTCACACTGAAAGAATCGTTCATGCTTCTGCATAAAACATGCAAAGATTTAAAACGATCAAATCCTTAAGCGTTTAATATTGGCTTTTTCTTCTTAGTGCCTCTCCAACTACTAAAAGTTGGCAGTCTAAAAAGTTGGGCAGCACTCGCTTAATATTTGTTTAGTCCACTTGGGGATTCTTCCCACCTCTGTCTCATTTCACAAACGCCAGGCACTCGGGGCCATAGTTTTTTCTGTTTTATGTCATATTGCCGAGCTAGGGAAATATAGTGCAGTGGTTTTCCATTGTCTTCTACAGCAGGCTCGCTGAAGCCTCTTCCGACCGGTTTCCCGGTCGAGTGTATGGTTATACCGCCATTGCTCGGTAGCCAGAGCCTCGTCTGTTATCTAGCAGGAAGCACCCGGTATCCGCTCGGATACCGTCACCGAAGCGCGTACAGGTGAAGTTGACTTGGGCCGGATTAGATGGTATTACCGTTCTCCCTTTACTCTTATATAAAGCTAGATATAATATTTGATCTTACTATTATATAATACTGGATTACAGATGGCGATCTATGGAGTTGCTCAAGAGGTATCAGACAGGAGCTTAGTATCAGATATCACCAAATACTTCATTGACTCCATGTATTACCTGCCAAAGCCGGAAGATTACTAAAAAATATGCATTATGTGTCAAACCAATCATTCCACGTTTTTTTTTTAATTTACTGAATGTTTCATGATGTCATTTATTTGTGATCTGGGAAAAGTCAATATTTTCTATTTTTATAATTTGAATCAATGTGATAGATAATAAAATGGAAATATATATTTATTTAACACTAGATTGCCCATGAAGTCAAGTTTATTTATTGAAAAAAATATATTTATAATGATACAATTACTTAGAATTTTGTGGCTTCACATAAAGTTGTATGTTGGTACAATTGTATGCTGTATCAAAATAATAAGAAATTGGATGATAAATATATTTTTATTCTAAATAAGTTAAAAAGCAGTCAAAATGACTTCATTGGCAATCTAGTGTTAATAATTTAAAATTAATGGACTAAATATCCTTTGGAAATTTTAAAATAATTTTTTCTTATATATTAAATGAGATATAATTTATGAATAAAATGGATAGAATTGTTTAAATATTTATGCATAATTATTTGTAATTTCTATGGATGTAAACATACATTGATACTATTTAATACGTAGGTGAAATTAGAACAATCACAATTATACAAGTATATTAGACATTTTTACTATTATATGCACACATATATATGTTTTCTGTTTGTTACTAAGGTGAATATAGAGATATATAAATTCTTATAGCGTCTAAACTTTGATATAATTAATGTAATAAATAAAAAATGTATGCAATACCTAAAAAGGTAGAAAAAGATCAATGGTTATGATTGCTAAGCTTCGGCTTTCGGCTAGCTTCGATTATGGGCTACCTTTGGCTTTCGCTTAGTTTCGGCTTTTGAAGAATTTCGGCTTTCAGGAGATGGAACATTACTACAACATGTAATGTTACTATTATTTATTGCTGGAGCCTTTTATACTATTTAAACTTAGGTTGTTCGGTGTAATGCTGACATCGTACACATGAATCGTGCCCGGTCGTTGACCCATTACAAACTACAATAATTTATATAATTAATTAACTAATCAGTGCACCTTTGGTACAGTCCCGATCGGGTGCATTCAAACATTCTAACATTTTAACATTAACAATTTAACATTAACATTTTAACCTTAACATTTTAACATTAACAATTTAACATTAACAAAATATCTGTAAGCATTTATCCTTGTGAACAATAAAAGGTTTGCTTACAGTAACAATATTAACATTTAAATCACACTCCCATCTGTATCCCTACAATGGTAAAAGGATTTAAGGTACAACACAAATCTCTTTTATATTATAAACAGAGAATTTTTTTCTACATAATAAGTAAACGCAAAAACTATTGAAATTATTTGATAATAATGAAAAAAACATTTATTTATTTATATTCTTTATGGCATACAGATATACATAAACGATTATCTACAATTTTTGCAAACTTTTTAATTTAAAGACCTTATCTAAGAGCGTTTCTTTTGAATTTGAGTCGTTTATGTTGAATTGGCGCCAGAAAAACTGCCACCCGGGATAAGGTTTCTGTCCAAATACAACATCACTAAAATAAGGAAAAGATAAATAGTTTTACAATTTATGGTATTTTTACATCACAATAATTCAGCCCGGTATAGCTGAGTCTTGATGAGTGACACGAAATGTGAAATGCAGTTAAAAGACTCTCCAAGCGAAGTCGGGGCGATCACTAGTACATTATATAAGATACTATATTGTATTATGTAGGTATGTCTTTTTGTGATAAAGAAAATAATACATAGATAAAGTTCAAGTTAAAAGAAACGTTTGTTTTAAAATTATTCATTAAAAAAATGTTTTATACAATATTTTGTTTAAATTAAAAAATTAATTTATATAATAAAGGTGTGTTAACGACGGACTCAACAAAGGGATCAATGACCTCTTTGAAGTAAAAGGATCAATGAACCCTTTAAAACAGCAGTTCCATGTGACACAGTTTGTTTATATGGTTTTTAGTGTGTGGAACAATATTACCAATGTAGTATGAACAAAATGAATCTAAAAATGATAATTTTATAAAATAAAAGATTGTGGTTGGGATAAATTACATGTAGTTGATTTCTTTTGTACTGATACAAACTTCTTAAAACAATTGTTAGTATGTTTAAACGATATTGTTAAAAATATTTATATGTTGAATGAGAAAGAGATATACAACTAAATTTAGTCGATAAATAATTTTGTGATTTTTTTAACAAAATGATTCATACCATAGACTTTATACATCACATATTACTTTACTTAGTTAATAATATTTGAAATGTGATCATTAATTTACGTTTTAATTTTGAATAAATAATTTCAATAAAAGTGTTTTTTGTTTTTATTTTAATTTTAAGTATTTATAAAGTCGTTGATAGGTCTGTTAGTGTTTGCGTAACTCCTGACTATAACACCGATTGAGAACATATGCACAGACAGATGGCGCGGTGGTCAAATTATTAAACAAACTATATTGGCCAGCTCAATTGGGCAAATCCCATAACCTCACATAATATTTACTGTGTTACCTTGATTCACACGGCGAGTACAATAAACCGGAAGTCTAGTTTCTTCGTCTTCCTTTATTTCCTTCTTCCGATTTGTCGACGTATTTAAACTTAAAAAGTAGAATCTATCATGCCAGTTAACGT
The DNA here is from genome assembly GCA_031353405.1 of Baronia brevicornis. Lineage (NCBI taxonomy): Eukaryota > Metazoa > Arthropoda > Insecta > Lepidoptera > Papilionidae > Baronia > Baronia brevicornis. Next base: position 88,709 of record JASFAT010004656.1, on the reverse strand, counting down.
AAATGGCAAAAAATCGGTTGCCCTGCTTCTTTTGACCTCTCTCTCTCGATCTCATTTTTGCATCGCACCTTAAGTGCCCTGGAATTTACATTAATAGAAGAGATTTCATTATAATCGCTGATAGTTAATCTATAATCTTAACTTTCAACGATAATCTGCCAGCTACAGTGGTTCGTACAAGTACGACAATAAAGTATTCTAAACATGTAGGTGTGTACAAAGAAAACAGGCCTTTGTGACGCCTCCGATGTTGCGGATGTGTGTGAACAATGCATTTGTGATGCCTCCGATGTTGCGGATGTCTATGGGCGGCGGTGACGGCTTATCAGATTATCCGCATGCTTGTTTGCCTACCTTACCATTAAAAAATATTCTTCTTGCTTTATTGTTTGACGCATCTGTCATACTGACAAAATTTAGGTGACGTTAGATTTTAATTGATACGAAAACATAGACGGACACTTCCACTCAACTTACATCAGTGACGTCGTGTTTTTATTTCATTTTCATAATCTTATATTATTATCCGTTATGTTTAATTGTGGTGGTGTATTATACAATATAGTTCGATTAAGGTGTATAAGTGAAGTGATATGAAATAGATGCGTGTATCGTAACTTTTAAGTTAACTGAAAAAGTCCATAGAAGGTTTTGGTAAAATGGCCACCATTTTATCAAGGGGTAACATTTTAAGTTGACATGTTTTATTTCAAGGGATTTATTTGATATCAACATATTTTACTTGACATTGGCATAATAGTTGTAACTGGTTGCCATCAAAGAAAAGAAGAAGGAGAAGAAAATAAATAATTCTTTGACAATTTCTTAATAGTTATATAAAATCTAGTAAATTTTCATGTTAAGTGGAAAAGACGATGCGTTACGTATCGTTGTGTGTGGTTTATATGTGCATATATGGAATGAGACTTGCTTCGTGTACAGTGAATTACTGCGGAGCGAAAATGTGCGAAAACGGCAACTCACACACATTTTGCAAATATTCTGTAAGTCTTAGTTTGTAACTTTCTGGTCTCCTGTTCGCGAATACATTCGACGAAGTTGTAAAGGCCCTAAAATCAGTATAAAAAAAAGAAACATTAAGTTCTTTTGCTCGCGAGTCCTTCCGATTTTATAAACTCATCGTTATGTTGTTATTGGTTATATACGTGTTGTTGGTTTAAATGGATTTTGTTATAAACTGCGTGAAATGGAACAAAACATCGTAAAAATATATATTATTCACACCGCCGGGAAATTGTACTATCAATTGACAGCCGATGCTACCTTTGAAAATATCGTTATTTATCAATTAAAATATAAGGAAGTTACCGGAATAAAGGTTTTTATTTTTTATAATAGTGTAGTGAATGCATTATATAGTAAAGCCCCTAGGCAAACAATATCATTCCATTACAAAAACAATTTTACATCCAACTAGCTACTAATGTACCCACTGCTGCAATTATATGTCTCGATTGGTTTTTATGCAACTCCATCATCATCCCTATAAATAACATTTTAAAGTTTACATTTTTGTTTTAATCACCAATCTAGGTCAAGTGATGAGCTGTTAATGCTGCTGTCCATGCCATCTGTGAATATTTGAACTTGATTCTAATTTGAATTGTTATATCCCCATGAAGCTTTAACACGTAGCGGTCGCTACTCTCATGCACCTTATTGCATTGGTCACGTCAAATAACGTATTGCGTGATGGCCAAAAGCGATATTCGACACAAATGGTAATTTATTAGATGGAAATTGTTCTCAAATACGCTACTTAAACGTATACAAATATATATATTTATAAAGACATATTTTGCGATGAGCGGTCGTTGGAATTGAAATATTGCTCTGGTTGACAATTTATGTACATATCTAGCCCAAGCGATAAAATGCACTGTCACGCTACCCTGGCTGTTTATAAAATAGTTTACTTAAGTTTTACGGTACTTAGGAATGTCGTTAAAAATCAGTCGTTACAGCCTCCGGACATACATACATGCAGGTGATGATACCAGTTGAGGCATTATGCATACTATGAATACTAACGCTGCTTTTTATGCCAAAATGAAAACTTTGCCGATAAAAATGAACTTACAGGAAGGGCCAGGGGAACTATGCACAGGATATTCACCAGCGCAACTATCAGGAGTAGAGAAGATGAATATATTGTTTCGCATGAATCGACGACGAGATGAAGCAGCTAGGGGGCTTCTGCAGCATCTGCCTAGTGCAGCTGATATGACTGCTTTGGTATGATAAAAATAAAAAATACTTATTAAAATAGTTGGAAATTTTGCATTCACCATAGTAAACTTTCTTTTTTTTCCATTATTACTATTATAAACGATTATCTTAATCTATCTCCCTCACACATTAACTGTTTACTCTTCCACTTACGTTGTAACTTGCATTTCCGTCCCTTTCATAATTGCGTTCCGTTTTTCAATCTCTATAAAAAATGAAAGTATTTTTCGGCTTCCGATTAAAAGACAATTGCAGGCGTCCTTATAACTGTCAGAAAAAAAACATGTATCAATTTGTGAGTCTAAAGCTATATCAAAATAGAGCTGTAAAAGTCCTATTGTCAGGTGATATCGAAATGCCGTGGACTGTATTATACTGATTCATATATTCATAACATAAAGTATGAAACGAACAATAAGTATGGTAGCGATGCGCGATATTAACGTTAGTGTCGGTTAATGCGGATTATGATGAATGTGATTAGCGGTCCCCTAGCGGCCACCCTCCCTCCGTTGCTCCTGCACAGGGTTGATACTCCAACAGGGCAGGGCAGGTCGGGTCACATTCTATCGAAGCCATTGGCTTCGATAGAATGTGACCCGACGAGGCGCTAATCCAGATAGAGATGACGAGTAGAATCGGCCACATTTTCAGCGACTTGACCCAAAACACTTCGAACTGTAGAGATAAAGAAAGAAAATCTCCCTGAATTAGACGTTGGCTCTTAATATAATCTTAAAGGTTAAACCCTTAGGAGAATTTTACCGGACTTTTTTCATCCCTTCAATACACAAAAAATATTTTGATCATTAAGCATTAAATGTTTTTTTCTGTCTGGGCTTTAAGAACTGGTTGGTATATTTGAGATGTTACATATGATTATTTTGTTTTACAGACGTGGGTTGAGGAGTTAGCACGAGAGGCCCAACTGTGGGCAGACCAGTGTATACCACCTAATACCCCAGAAGAACGAGATGAGTGCCGCGATCTTTGTAAATTTCAATTTGTATTTAAAAATAACAACAGCAATTAATGTTTTAAAAAGAATCTAAAAACAATTAATATATAAGTAGGCTATGCCTGTAACTTAATTAAAAAATATCAAGCTTGGCAAACTTAGTGTGGGACTCTCCTCGAACAAATGGCGCCGACGATTTCCATATGGCGGCCGGTAGATGTTGGTTGCGTGAATCCGAAAATTGGTCTAGGTAGTAGCACGTTTTGGGGGAGAACTGTGTCAAGCAGTGGACAACCGTAGAATATTGATTTCCTATAACCATAGCTTCTTACCCATAGGGGAGGAGAGTCATAAGATGAGGAAGTGGAAGGACATTTAATAGTGCGTAGAGCCACGCCGCAGACGATTACTTTGTCAAGAATGGCGAAACATTTGTCTGTAGCTTGAATGGGCCAGCTCGCCCGGGGAAGTACCACATTCCCGCAGGAAACCGGCGTCTGAGTGTTAGCTTAGCTACCGCGTTTCGTACGGTGAGCGGATAAGTTCCGGATGCTCAACAATCTCTTATCCTCCCCTCCCCCCTCCTATTCCCACTCCCATAATGACACTTTCCTTAAAGGTCGGCAACGCTTCTGCACTGTTTATGGCGCTGCGGATATCTATGGCGGCGTTGATTGCTTTCCATCAGGTGACACGCCTGCTTGTCTTCCTATCCCATAAAAAAAATTACTTACTCAAAATTAAATTTCAACTCAACGGTTTTTCCTTCATTTACTTTTACGTCACCAACATTAACATTTAAAGAGTTCCAGATTCAATGACAGTGGGTCAGAATGTTGCTTCGGTGATTGGGGAGGCACCAGGTTTGCGGCCGGAGTCCTTTGTGGATATGTGGTACATGCAAAACAAACACTATAAAGGAAACGTCTCGTCTTATGAGCCGTAAGTTAAAGCCTTCGTTAATAAGAAGACTTGGCAAACATTAAATCTTTATTTAATTTATGTCCTTACATTTTCGGTTAAAAATAGGTTTCTGATGAGGTTTCGCACCAAATTACCTTCATCTTCACCAGCTTAGATTATGTCTACTCCTAAAGGCGGGTAGCGATTGGGCGGATAAAGAAAATGAAATCTCGATAAACGTCTAATTATGTAACGAAAAGGGTCAATTTAACGCGTACACAATGCTCGTCTTTGGGTAAAGTCACCATCAGCGCCATCTATTCCTTTGTTTATATGAGCTTTCATTGTCGATTTAGTAATATATGGAGGAGGGAATAGATGGCGCTGTTTCATATAGTAACATTGAAATATTGTAGTTTCTGTTTGATGGTTCGCTCCTACACCCCTGACAAGGTGTAGATGTCCCCCGAATGAATACTGTTTGATGGCAATTTGTTATAACTATTATGCCAGTGTCAAGTAAAGTACAATAATATGAAATCTTTGAAATGTTCTTTTTACGTTATGTCTTGATAAAGTGGCGCTAAAGTGTAAGTGGCTGTACTACCAAAGCTTTCTGTGGACCTTTGTCAACTTTAACTCTACGCTGTGATGCCACCCCGATGCGAGCAAGGTCATCTGAAAGCCCACTGTGGCACGTTCGCAGCACGGTTGTTATGATTTGCTTACCATTTTGAAGTCGAATTTTTCAAAGCTACTTTTTAACGATATTATGTCCTCAACGCAGTTGTAATTAATAATGCCACTAAATTAGTTATTCTCGATATAAAATCTAATTAGTTAAAGCGTATTTTAATAGTCTTATCGGAAAAAAGAACTGAATCCAACATGAACTGACACGCCCCGTGACCAGGTTCTGTGGGATGCTCGCGGTGCGGTGCCACAGATGGGGTTTTTTCTTGACTGATGAAGTCACACGTCACCACAATTAATTAATATAACCTATAATTATATGCGATTATAAAAATGAAATAAAAACGCAACATCACTGTTGTAAGTTGGCGGGAAAAAACTACTTCCTACTTATTTCAGATGGTTTTAAAGTATCTTGACTTAGTGTTCCCCATAATGCGTCATTTCGACTGCTATTTAAATTTATTTAGAAAAAAATGTACATTTATGCTGATGAAATTTCTTAGTATTTTGAGACATACAGTTGTACTATTATACAACTGTATGCAAAGCCACAAAATTCTAAGAAAATTATATCATAATAATTATTATTTTTATTAAACAAACAGTCAAAATGACTTACTGGGCAATATAGTGTTAAACAATATAACTGATAAGAATATAAGATTATATAAATGAAATAGAAACATAACGTCTTTCCGTCGTTAGCGAGAAAAGTCTAGTTCTATCGTAATCATCAATTTTTGTGGCAGCTCACCTAAAACCTATAACACTTACGAGGACTTCGCACAAATGCTGTGGTCGCGAACCTTCATGGTTGGCTGCGGTCGCAGCAGATTCGTGGTATTTAACCTCTTTCACATTTTTTTAAGAAGTTATCATTTATAAACGTTTCGATGTACGGCAACGTACTAATATAGTACACGGTTTTTGATGTATGGTTACTGATATAAAATACGGTGGCTTCAATTCATGCAATGGGTGTCGTGTCAGGCGACAAATAAAGCAAGTGGTAATGGTCCAGTAAAGTGAGTTTCTCTCGAAACTCCTTTCCACGCACCCCAACTCTGTGAAACCAATTACTTTCAATGGTATTTCCGAACTGATACGACATTGAAGCCTTCAAAAAACGTTTCTATAAATCGTAAAGGCCAACAACGCTGCTCCAATGCTTTTGGTGTGTAGATGTCTAAGAGAACCGTTGATTGATTTCCAGTAAGCTTTCCTATCCCATAAAATGTAGATTGACACCAGTATCGAATCTGCTAATCTGGCTGTCAAGCGTGAAGATTACGGCATGGTGATCTATCTGTTACGTTTATTAATAGCCATGTTGCAAGGATAATAACATAAGTAGTCTCATTCATCTAACAGCAGAATTCCTCCTACACAGGTGAGGTTGTCAGTTAAGGCATACGTGGTGGGATCTCTACGTCACTCTGCGTTATACTGGCTGTATGGATTGCCAGAGCAGAGCAGGGAGATTTTCCTCACTTAAATTCCATTTTCATTTGCGTGTGAATATTACAGGTTTAATGGTAGCAAAGCTGTGGTCGCTCCAGTGGGCCAACTTTTACACTAGCGCAGAATATCGGCGCTTAACTATGTTTAACGCGTTTTGTTAGTTGAGAGCAGAGATTTGGATACCTTCCCTGTATTTCTTTTTCCCTCCCATTACTTCGTTTATTTCCTACCAGTATCTCGTTGACCCTCTTCCATTATGCACATCCTTATTATTATATATGTATATTATCCCATCATAAGGCAGGCGACGCATCTGAAAGCTCTTTTTATCTACAGATTGCTCACCATTCGGTATCCGCTTGTTCGTTTGGCGAATGCTTCTATAAAAAAAAATATGATCTTGCAGTCAGATTGGCGCGGACGTCTAATCAGAGTGGAACGTTTGGTTTGCAACTTTGCACCCTGCGGTCCACTTCCGTTCGACCCCCTGTGGAGGCCTGGCCAACCCGCCTCAAGTTGTTCTCGTCATTCCTCTCCCGATCAAGATTTCACCGGGCTTTGCTCAATCCGTAGGTATTTATTAAAGTTACAGGAATTTGTTTTAAGTGTTCAACATAAGCAAGATGCTAATGATTAGCTAATGGGCTAAATATGTAATGATTCATGAAGTCAGGCGTTACTTTGCGGAAATCAAATACAAAAAAAAATAAATCAAATATAAAGATAAATAAATACACCTGTAATAAATTTGTGTCTCTTAATGCAGCGATACAAGTAGGAAGAAATGTTTCTTGGAGTTATTTCGAAAACATGGGCGATATAAATATTACTCAAATAACAAAGATACATGGAACATCGAACATAGGAGGGATTTCTAATAATTCTGAAGTAGTCAAGGAATTGTCCAAAGAAAAAGAAATTGAATTGGCAGGTCTTCATGATAATATAAACAAACAAGAAATAATTACAAATGGAAGGAAGAAAATAAGGCGACACGTAAATGAAATTATGAAACAAAAGAAAAAGCTCACTACTATAGGAAGACCGAAAAGATATAACACGAAGCCCCGAGTTGATGATAAACTCAAATTTCATGAGACTGACATATATGAAATAACAACTTCAAAACAAGTGTGGAATGAAATGGCACCAACAGAAATAGCAAACGTTAAAAACGTGAAAGTAGAAAACGAAATGCAAATCTCTAATTCTAAAGTACCAACAATCCCTATAGCAACATCATTTGCAAAACAATTAACAATTTCTAAAGAAGTTCGAGACTTCTAGCACCGTCAAAGCTTTCAGTCTGGAGGATATAGGCATTAATACTTTGAGTGTAAGCACGGACGAAACAGAAGGAATAGAAGACAAAATATTAGAAGATTACATTTCAGATCGTAAGTGATAGGAATTAACGACGATTGGTTTGTGATGGATAAATAAAATAAAATTGTAGTAGTAAAATATATAAGTAAGTCGGTAATAATGTTTTAGGGTACGATTTTCAATGCAGTGCTTAAAATTTATCTGTTACTTTTGGTTGTGTCTATGGTTGACTGTTTAACAATGTCTCTTCTCTCGGCATGAAGTCCACGTTATGTATAATAGTATAATTGTACATAAAAATTAAATAATACATATTTCTGCTTTCAGCCATAAAAGTTATGAAATTAAAAGAAACGTTGGAGCGAATGGAGAATTATCATAGCAATAAATTCTTACATTCACCGTACAGCGTATCACCTACGGATTCTATGAGGAATCCACGTACAAAATTAAAACAGGTTAAGGTAATAAAATGACTTAATAATCGACATATTTGGCTTTATGGTTAAGCTACCATTTTCGAAGTTATTGGCTGCGGGTTCGATTTTCGCATCGAAATATATATGTTTGTATATGTGTGATACTTATTTCGAGTCTGGATACTTATTTACTTTGTCAATCTGCCTTGGACATGCATGGTGGGCTAATTTCCGTTTCTCTAGTAACAGGGAGACCCCGTTGCCAGCAGCGGAAAATAAATGGGCAGTAAGAAATTGAATAATGAGTTCAAATTGCCATTTCATTCATATTTCAACTTGAATATGGAAAATTCGACGGTACATTTGAAATTCGTTTGTTCAATCATCTATGTGTATGAAATTATTTTTTTTTGTTTATGGTAATGAAGCAAATCTATTATGCCAGTGTCAAGTAAATTAATCTTTTATTTAATGAATTTTTTGTATATAATGTATTTTTCTCTTTTATATAATGTATTCCTGTGTGAAATTTCGCTTCAAGGCTTTGTTTCGTTTCTTTAAAAAGTTTAAGCTGCTTTTTATAGACAAATGTTTCAGGCACGGCGGGATGTGCAAAAAGATGACGAGAGATTCTTGAAGTTCAAAAATGAATTGGCCAAGTCTGCTGCAACATCTACAGAGGGTGTAAACGACATGGACACTAACAATTATCAGGAGATCTTTGCGAAAAAACCTCTTTTACAACAACTGTGGAGTCTGATACCTGACATAAAGACGTTGGGGATTGTATCCGATCATGACGCTGCTGCGTGTGCGCTCTCTTCTCATTACCTTACTATGTCTACAATGGTCTTTTACTTACTGTTTTAAAGAATAATTTTTGAGCGAAAAATTATTAAAGAAATTTTTGATGCATATTTTAATATTTTGGGAATAGAATCGGATGCAAACGAAGCTTCTAAGATTATATCTTATTATTGACAGGCTCTCTCTAGACGATTGGTTTTTTAAAATTAACAATAACAATAATAATAATTAATAATTACGATGGACAAAACGTTTGATTCTTTGGAATATTTGATAAGGCCTGTTGACACTGCTTAAGCAACAGACAGGATGTTGAGAATGAGCGAAATTTATTATTAAAAATGTAAGAATGGATATTATTTATATTTTTTTGGAAATAACCGAAAAGGTATTAATATATAAAAGGAATTAAACTTATGGTGGAACAACCCTATTTTTCTTCAAATAATGTGGAAATCAATTCCACCTTAGGATGGGACATTCTCATTTTTGAAATTCAAGGACAATGTTGGTTTTTGTTAATAGTTTTACAAATAAATACGGGCAGTTATTTTATATGTGTATTATATATTATAGTATTTTAATTTTTGAATTATTTTGTCATGTAATAATCCATGGTGATATAAACGAATTTGACTACTATTTTATTTTTATTTTGAGGATTTTATTTATATTTAAAAGTTTCATATATATTTAAAAAAATTTTTCTTAAAAATTAAAATCGTATATTTACACCTAGTGTCAAGAGCAATGCAAATAACTAGCTTATCTTTGAAAAAAATGCAGTACTATAGTAGAATGAGTACGAACAGGAGAGAGGAACAGAGGCAAATACCACACTGTCATTTTGCCTTTTGAAGTCCACGGACCAAAGCTCAGTAGCAAATGGATAGATAGATAGATAGATAGATCACATCCACACCCACAGGAGTGTGGGATCGAGCCTCGGTATCAACCACACTGCTGGCGTAGCAATGGGCGACCCCTGGACCAAGATGCCGCTGTTCCCAGCAGTTTTTGGGCTTCCTTTAACGACTTCGTGTCGTCGAGATGTGGCTGAACCTTTTCCTACATTGGGAACGTCTCTGGCCCTCTCCTCTCGCGGGAGCTAGGGCTATTTTTCGCGCCAAGGATCGGTGACAAATGGAAAAACGGGTGTATTTTTACCATAAATGAGCCACTAATGTGTTTTAATAGCCACATTTTATTATCGTATCTATTCGGAAATATTTCTGAAGGAAATTGATATCACAGAGTGGTCGTGCGTGAATAAAACCTTGAGAAATGCACGGTACTGATCTGTTACTTATCACAGTGGTAAATGTTCCATTAATATTTATTGTATTGTTATAATTTATTATGTAATGGTTGGATTGACAGGCAAGAAATAGTCCGAACAATTGCTCTTTCTGAAATAGATAATAATTCGATATGAATATATGATATATCTCTTTACGTACTATATCGAGTTGATTATAGCGTATTTTCTGAGCAGTTATTTAATCTCCTCCCAACCGCATAGTTCCACCATCGGACTACGCGTCCGAAATAGATTCCATCCCCATCACCTGTATGGCTGGACGTCCATCACCGTCCCATTTAGTCGCAGTTTTCTATCACTCCCTGTGCAAATGTGGAACAATTTACCACCTACGGTGTTCCCACGTAGGTACGATTTAGGGCCATTCTAGAGATAAAAGTATGTACTTGCAAAAGGCTGGTAACGCATCTGAGACGTCTCTGGCGTTGGGGATGTCTATCTAATGAGGAGAATTAGGAAATTATCAGAGCAGGAAATAACGAAGAGTGAGGATTTCCTCACCCTACGTTATTTCCTGCTCCCATTTAGTATTTACTAAACGTGGTAAAACAATAACTTTATATCACTTAACGCCGTTATTCTGAGAGGATGGTAGTCGTGCTACCAACGCTCTACTATTAGAAACCTTGGATCAAGTCTCTTGAATAGAAAAATGTCTTTTTTTTATTCTTTCATAAAACATATGCGAAAAGTTTCTTATTGCGTTTTTTAACTGTTTTAATAACGGTTTCTTATTGTTAATGGCGTGAAAAATTGACCAAAAACACAATTGATTTATTAAGTAAGGCTTTACTTCAAACAACCAGATTTAGAGCAATGTTAAAAATGTAATAAAAAGAGTTAGGTCTCGGCTTCGATTCGGTCATCGGCCGTCGCCGACCTACCCTAGTGTTGGGGTTGATTTTAACGGGGTGTAAAAATAACACCACGATTGCATTATGATAAAGTAATTCGCAAACCCGCACTGGATAAGTGTGGTGGGTTAATAAGGAGCCTCCCTCTATAGTGGAGCATATATCTCTCTCTCCATTTCTGGAGGAATGGATATATGCCCCACTACTGAGGGGGCATATATGAGCTGTGGAAAAATTAACGCCTTCCTGTCATGTCCCCTTAGTGGATATATACTATTTCTAGTATGCTAGTATACCCAACCATATAACAACATTCAGGTGTCAAAGTAAACAATTGTAGGCCATATAAATATTAATCTTGAAATGGAAATCGAAACGCGAATATTGCCACTGCGCTGTTTGGGTTGTCAAATCAATGGAATGGGTACACGTTACACTTGTATTATGTTCCAATTAAACAAGGTATCAATCTTGGCCATACAAATATTTATCCTAAAATAGTATTCGAACTCAGAATGCAAGCACGGTAACTATGCTGTTTGGGTAGTTAAATCAATAGAATATATTGATAAACTTGTATAATCTTTCACTTAAATAAGTGTATCAATCTATTTTAAAAATAAACTTTTAATTAAATTTAAAAAATCGATTAAATTCAAGACCTAATTTGGCGAGTTCACATGTAGAAATACATCGGGATAAATATATATTTATATAGCCCACAAGTATTGATTTTGAATACTTCGCTGATCTGCCTTGGACAACCGTGGTGGGTTAATAACCATTACTCCATAAATGGGGAGATGCCATACCCATTAGTGGGGTATTATGGGCTGTTTAAACATAATGGCCGGAGATAATTACTTTAGAGTTTGCCATACTCGACTTCGATCGACTACATCGATTACAATTTTATTTTCTTTTTAATTTGATAAACCATCCAATTTTACTTTATAACTGTTATTAATAAATAAATGAATAATAAGACAACTAATCTTAACATTATATAAGTGTAAGCAGATATAAATCTGTTTAAAACATTTTTTATTTTAATCGAATTAAAAAATAAATTAGCAAAAGGAAAAAAAAGATGTATGCACATCACTAGTTGACTTCTGTGTGGTCACTGCAAACGCATTAGCGTCTGTCGACAGTGTAGCGGCAGTCCGCGGCCATAGCTAACTTGCAACGAGCGTCCGCGGGAATATTGTAGCGTGTACAATATTGTCAGGTCTGTTTCCAGTGATCGGTATTGACATATTATTAAAATCTATCTTGTACTTTGTTCTGTGATTAAAAAATATTCCAATAACGTATTCAATCAACAATAACTATAATGATGCGGAATAGTAAACTTTTGAAATATTTATGAATGTACAATTAAAAAATACAAAAATTTTAAAATAAAATATAAAGTTAAGCTGAGTTTTTCAATCGGCAAATAATAAAGATATATTATTAATAGATGAATATGTGTTTAATAGAATGTAAGATACACGGAATTGTCTGTCCATATTTATGGTATTTTGTTCGTAGAACGGCCTACGAAAAAGGCGAGGCCTTATAAAAAGTCTTAAGATTTTAACTTGAAATAAATATCTATATCTTATATTTCATTGCTGAATATTTTAAAAATAATATTCTAAGAAATTTGTCTTTTAATTATTACTTTAGCTTTCTTAATACATCAATTCAAGTTGAAAATCTTTCAGTATAAATTAAAAGCTTTGTTTTTTAATTATATTTTAAAATCTATTTCTACCATGTAACATTGATACAAAATACAAAAAAATTAAAATAACAAAAAATTTATTACAAATATATTTTTCAGATATTTCCAATAATTTTTGTTTTAATTTTTACTTTTCTAATAGGATACTATTATTTACATGCATAAAATAAGGTAGAAACAATTAGTAAGTTTATGAAAAATTATCACATTTTAATATAAAATTGGAAATACACATATTTTTAAAATAAAAACAATAGAATACATTTTTAGGTTATGATTTTTTTAAGATATACATTTATTTGATTTCTTATTATTCTGTCAAATAAAATACTATTTTTCGTTAAAACAATAATTAAAATAGATAAAATACTAATCAAGAATATGAACAATTAACATACTATAATATATTTAATAACTATTGTGTGAATAGTTATTTTAAAATATTTGGTTATAAACACATGATACGAGAAAAAAATAAAAAATGGCAAATGACGCAAGCCGCGTTACCACTGAGCTACGGGAAGGCAACAAAGGCTCCTGGTTGCGCAGATCTGATGACGTGAAAATTGAGTTCGGCTTCGGGATGCCGCTGGGTGCGATGTCCGCCCATCCCGCCTTCCACTCCGCCTGGGATATAGGGTGGTAAGTAACTTTATACTTTTAACAGAACAACAATTCTTTTAGCAATTACTCTTCAAGAGACGAGCGCATGTGTTCACAAAAATCTTCTTTTTTTATGTGAGATAGGAGGGCAAATGAGCAAGCGTGTCGCCTAATGGAAAGCAATCAACGCCGCCCATAGACAACCGCGCCACAGAAAGCTTTGCCGGCCTTTAAGGTATATGTGGGCTCGTTTCATTGTTGTAGGTAGGTGCGAATTTCGTGTCGGTTCTGAGACACCTCCGGTATTGCGGATGTCGGTGGGCAGCGGTAATCACTTGGCACCAGGTGACCAGCATGCTCGTTTGCCTGTTCTGCTATTGAAAAGTTCTCCTGTCTGTTCTATAAGCTCAAAGTCGCTGAAAAGATTTAACCCTACTACCCAACCCTTTACTATTATACCCTTCCTATTTAAGTCCAAGTTTCTTGTAGGAGGGACATTCGAAAGGAAGAAATCGGAAGAAAAGTTAGTGAGCTAAAGTGGTACAGGGATGGTTACGTCTTTCGAAGAATCGTCTATTTTTGGAGTAATGTTGAGCACCCCTTTACTATATGGAATGACGATCTGCGTAAAGCGGCTGCCAGAAATCGGTGGCGTTTAGCGAAAAATCGGGCTATAATGATGAAATATTACGATATGGAAAAATGTTATATAATATTTAGTTTAAATATACATTATGATTAGAAAATTATTAAAAATAATAATTTTGTACGAGTCGCAAGCGTGCCGACCTTCCCGGGATAGGGTTCCCCCGGGTACTATGGCTTAACCTTAGCATGCGGGGCTTTGCTGGGGCTGACCTCCATCCTCCCTTGCGACTCGTGGGATTCACTAAGACGAATTTAATACACTGAATTTGTTGAAAAAAAATGACGGCGACGTGGTTCGCCATCCATCACGTCCTGATTCCCACGAGGGCGAGAAACGACTAATGGAGAGCCGTTTCGCTGCGTCTGCTGCGCTGCGATGAATGTGAGAGGAAGAATGGATGAGTGTGGAGGAGGCGGGGAGGGTGTGCCGGGATCGTAGCGGATGGAGCTCAGTGGTCTCTGTCAACCCCTGCGGGGGATAGGCGTGAATATATAAAAAATAAAAAAAATATATAATTTTTAACTTGATCATAATAATAATAATAATAGCCACTATTCAGACAGATTTCGTACAGCTACATATTACATTTATATTTACTCAATAACACCTGTCTGTGTGCCTCTATAGACAAAGGTCTCCTTCAACTGTAACATTTTTTTTGTCATTAGCAACTCTTGTCCATGTGCCACCTGCTGTAGCTTTTATTAGATCAACCCATTTTATAGATGGTCTTCCTCTTTTCCTATGCCTGTCCCCAGTGAACCAGTTTATTATTTTCTTTGGCCACTTTTCGTTTCCTCTGATAGTGTGCCCAAACTTGTTCTTACAAAATTATTTCGCTAATTGCGTACTCTGTATTATGTATTCTGTACTTATTATATTTTTGGTAAATCTAATATATATCATCATCATCATCATCAACAGCCTGCGGCAGTCCACTACTGGACATAGGCCTCCCCCACCACCACCAGCATCACCTAGCCTGATCTTCGGCTACACGCATCCAGTTTCTGCCAGCCCTGCGCAGATCGTCGCACCATCTAGCCGGAGGGCGTCCCACACTACGTTTTCCGAGACGCGGTCTCCACCCCAGCACTCGTCTGCCTCAACTATTGTCGGATCTCCGACAAACGTGACCAGCCCATTGCCACTTTAGATTACTAATTCGAAAGGCTATGTCGGTGACTTTAGTTCTCCGGCGGATTTGTTCATTCCGATCAATATATAATCTAATATGTATAATCTTCATTAATTTTAACTTAAAGTTACTAAGTATTAAATAATTCTATGAAAGGAAGTGAATGATTTCAGTATTTGGTGCCATTGTACGAATGAATCTTCCTTGCAATTTTTCAATATAGAACTATAAGTTAGATCTTCTAACATCCCGTGTACTGAGACATTTCAACCACTTCAGATTTCTATAGAAATATAATGACACGGAAACCGTGTCTGCCTGCAAAATGGAGCTATTCATACGAATGAAGCCCTAGAGGGTTACTGAGGGCCAAGGCAATCTGCGAAGCTGTTAAGAGGGAAGATAAATCCATATCGTTTGAAACTAAACTTTAAATCTTCTTTATATTCGACTGAAATTTTAGTAATGCGACGTCGGCTAAGACAGACCTTTTAGTTTTATAAATACAAATATAAATAGCTGGAATCACGTCTTCATCATCATTCGATAACCCAAATGCGTAGTGTCATCGCTTTCTGAGTCCATGGTCGCGGATCCTATACCCGTATTTGGATAAACCTAGTTACCTAGTATACTATAATATATGAGACTTGTCAAAACTAATCAAATGAGCTCAAACTTGAGGGGTTACAATTAATAGTGGAAAAATTCCACTGTCCGCCTCCTGACAGATCCTCGCTATCAAGTTGAGCTTATAATAATGTTGTATTGACATTGAAACTCAATGTGCCCGCAAAGTTTCATAAGTTTAGTTGAAAAATCTGCCGCAAGATTGGAAGCAGAAAATAAAGCTAAATAAAAACGTATAAATGACCCACTTTCAGACCTGAAAGTCGTTGGTTCTATTCTCTACAAATATATAAACCGATTCTGAGTATATCCGTATTGTTGATGTAATGATATCTAAGAATAGGGAGTATTTTGAAGTACGGATAATAATATAATTTATTGGTAATATCAGGAACATAAACAAAAAGTATTTGACAATTAAAAAGTCAGTAACCTTTTGTGGAAAGTTGAACAAGGTCCCTAAGGAATTACAATAACTTTGCGAGTTTTTATCAAGAATTAATTATAAATAGCTCTAATATACAATTAGAAAAATTGAGCCACTTACCCTTGGGAATGAGTTGCTAGCTTTTATTTTTTGTTCAAATCAACGAGGTTAAGAAGTTTTTATTTCTCCCACTTAATTATTCTCCCAAATTACATTTCATTGGTCGAAGTCTGTTAACCGAGCCTGCTAACTGAGTATGGGTCCTGGCTTTAGAGTTACTGGGAAACTGCTTTTTGAAACTTCTGAGCGCTTATCTGGAGACGGGTCGATTTCCTGTACAGTGGAAGACGGGCAGACTAATACTTATAAAGAAGAACGGGCGCCGCGAAGACTCTCCTTCTTCCTACCACCCCATAGTAATGCTGGATGAGGCGGGTAAGCTCTTCGAAAGAGTCATCACGGTTCGCCTCATCAAGCATCTCAGAGAGGTCGGTCCAGATTTATCTTACCAGCAGTTCGGCTTCCGAGTGGGTCGCTCTACGATTGACGCTATCTTGTCTGTCAAAGCCCACTTGGAGGAAGTGGTGAATCAAGGCGGGGTGTTAATGGCGGTATCTCTTGATATCGCTAACGCTTTTAATACCCTGCCGTGGCTTTGTATCATGGAGGCATTAAAATACCATAACGTGTCTCCATACCTTAGCCGAATTGTTGGAGACTACCTCTCTAACAAGGTATATCTCGTACACGGGGCGGAAAAGTGACACAATACAAAGGAACATGTCGTGCGGTGTTCCACAGGGCTCGGCTCTTGGCACGTGTTTTGTGGAACATCGGTTACAAGTGTCTTGTGGGGCCCAATCCCCCCCGGGCGCAAAAATCTCCTGCCTTGCAGATGACACGCTGGTTACGGCCCAGGGGGCTAATTTCGAAAAGTCTACCCGTCTTGCCACTGCGTCGGTGGCACTAGTTATTGACAGGATAGAGATACTGGGACTAAAGGTGGCGCTTAGTAAGACGAAAGCTTTCATCTCTACTGGCGCATCTCGTATCGAGGTGGAACCAAATATGAGTTATTTATAGGCATACTATATTTATTTATTTATTTGTATAATAATATAATAGTTTCACCTTTTTGTAGCCTTTATGTTAATGGGTTAGAACAAAAAGTTTTAACATAGAAAGAAATATAGTTAAAAGCAGGGAAAAAGAACATAAGAAATATTGCCAGTAAAGTTCCTTTTGCTACTTCCCCTTTATCAGAGGAACTTCTTGATGAAACGGGAGTACAAGCTTCGTTTAAAAGGGCAGATCTAACACAAATAAAACATAAACAACGCCATGGAAATAAATAATTTTTATTTGATTTAATACTTTACAACGCTAAGTAACAGAAGTCATGCAAATGCATCCATTATACACAGACATCAAGGAAAGAAAATGAAAACTGCTAAGTGCATTGTTTTGCGTAACAAAATCATAACTAGAATAAGTATCATATGCATACAGGTACACTGAGCTACTGAAGTCATTTTATGTATGGTTTTGAGTACGCAATAAAAAAACATACAGTATAATGATTTATGGAGTCAGGCGTTACTTTGCGGAAATGCATCACTATGTGGACAGTCAAAAGTTTTATTTAGCTAAGAACCACGACAAGCAAACAATAACAGAAAATTAATAATATGTGTTTTCTTGCTGGACGAAGTGGATTTATTTGGAACCTAACCTAAAACTTACCGAAAAACCCAGCAACTTTTCGATTGTCTTCCATAGCGTCTACTATACCTGAAGATGCCTCGTGTTGGGGCGAAACACGTGTCGTCTGCAAGGTGGAAAAGTGATGGTGTGTGTTTGGTGTTGTGTATAGTGGTCGGTGGGTGGAGATTTGTTGGCCGTTTTTCGGTAAGTTTTTGGTTTAGGTTCCAAATAAATCCACTTCGTCCAGCAGGAAAACACACATTATTAATTTTCTGTTATTGTTTGCTTGTCGCGGATTTTAGCTAACTAAAGCATTTGACTGTCCACATATAGTATATTATTTTTTAAAAATGATAATTATAATTTCATATCTCATACATATTTGTATGTATTGTTTGCAATAGAGACGTTGCAGATTTTAAGAAATGTATATGCTTGTTTTTTGAGGGTTCTATTGCCTTTTCGATTCGGATTATAAAATTACTGATTATGATATTGTTAATATACAAAGGGCACTGTTATCACTTGTAGCTTGTTAGCTTTTTTTATGGGATAGGAGAGCAAACGAGCAAGCGTGTCGCCTGATGGAAAGCAATCAATGCTACCCATGTACAACTGCGACACCGCAGGAGTCGCGGAAGCGTTGCCGGCCTTTTAGGGATGTGTAGGTTTGTTTTTTGAAGGTTCCAATGTCGTAACCGTTCGGAAAGACCGCTGGGGGTAGCTGATTCCACAAACTGGTGGTGCGTGTAGCTAGCTAGCTTAGCTGTTATTGCTTCAAGACTACCGTTGTATGGACACGGTGTCAAAATAGAAAATTAAAAAAAAATTTGATCGCCGAAAATTACATTTAAAAAAGCGAAAACGTAGTTGACCGCTAAATGAAAACTTATCACCAGAGCCAAAAAAACTTTTAAGATTTTAAAAACATTGTATCTGATCACTCAAAAACAGTCAGTTGCAACGCTGTACAAAATTTTCTATTGGTCGTAGAGCTCTAAGATTCAGACCATTCGACGCATTCTTTTTTTCTGATACTGATTTTTTTAGATTATTTTTTACTGATATTAGTACGCAGTAATATTTTTTTACATTTCTTGAATTTGCAGTGTTTTTTTGTTCGTTTTTTTTGCTTTGATACACACACACACACATAGATTAACAGTAAATTATAAATGAAAAAATAAAAGGATACATAAATATTTTAAGATTACTAGTTGTTTTTCACAAGGCTTATTGGGAAAATTGGGAAAAATTTAACTTACTTTGACTCCAGTGGCAACAAATTCAATAACCGAATAGCCTGTACTATAAAAGAGTGCTCAAGAATTTTGTACGATGGATATTTCTGTAATGATAGAACCGGCTGCAGATGAATACTCTGTCAAGAATGGCGTATTATTTGTATGTAGCATGAAACGGCCGGCCCGCCGGGGAAGTACCACACTTCCGCAGAAAACCGGCGTCTGAGTGGTAGCTTAGCTACTGCGCTTTGTCCCGTGAGCGGTTGAGTTCTGGAGGGCCTCCCATAATGACACTTTCCTTAAAGGCCGGCAACGCTTCTGCACTTCCTATTGCACTGCGAAATTTTAGGGGCGGCGTTGATTGCTTTCCATCTGGTGACACGCCTGCTCGTTTGCCTTCCTATCCCACAAAAAAGGTATTTTTAATTTTTCAATATATCACGCAGTATGGCAACACTGGTATTTATTTTATCTGCTAATGGCACCATGTAACCATAACGTTACGCAACACGGCTTTAGTTCACGCGTAACGAATCCGGTAGCCAACTTCCGGTATATATTGCATTACGCGGCTCATATTCCCGACCAAGTAGTGTCCACTTGCGATGACCTCGTCCACACAAGCTACCAACCAATAATGTGGTAACAGCCTACTCCTTCGATGTCCCAACACTTAAGGAACCTACATACAGAAATGAGTGTAGAATGTATACTGTTCAGTCCAAAATAAATATTTTATTTTTTTTTATTATATATTCACGCCTATTCCCCGCAGGGGTTGGCAGAGACCACAGAGCTACATCCGCTGCCATTCATCGCAGCGAAACGGCTCGTCATTGGTCGCTTTTCGCCCTCGTGAGAATCAGGACGTGACGGGTGGCGAACCACGTCGCCGTCATTTTTCGACAAATTAGGTATATTAAATTCGTCTTAGTGAATGCCACGAGCCGCAAGGGAGGATGGAGGTCAGCCCCAGCAGAGCCCTGCATGCTGAAGTAAGGCACCATAGTCCGTGGGGGAGCCCGACCCCGGGACGATCGGCACGCTTTCGACTAGGCTCGCCCCTAGCCACGCATCCATTGGCACGGCAGACCGTGGATTGGAGAGGAAGGGAAAGGATAGAGAAGAAAGGAAGGGGCAGGAAAGGAAATGCGGATTGGGGGGGTTACCAGACGCGGAATAAACATTTATAAATTCATATAAATATTTATTCCGATGCGGGAATCGAACCCGCGACCATTGACTCCGCGGGCGGAGGGCCCCGCCACTGAGCCAATCGGTCGGCAAAATAAATATATCTAAATTTATCTATTTAATAGGTTAAACTGGCAACATATTGTTAGTATTGATTTTATTTTATTTTTTTATTTCAAAAAAGACTACAGAAATGGCTAATAGATGCCAATATTTATAACATTCAGGACTTTTTTGCTTTAAAGAGTCGATCAAATGTATATAATAGATAAATATAGTGTAAAGTATAAAGTGATATATAAATGTAATAATAAATTATAATTTTAATGATATTAATAGTTTAGCTATGTATTTAGATTTGTAATAATTGTTTTAGTTATTTTTAATAGTGTGTCATAATTAATGAAATTTGTACGCCGTAAGTGGCAATGTGATGGAGCTTTTATACGTCTCTTTTTTTTCATCTTGTTATAACCTCACATTATACAAATAAAAAAAAAATATTATTATTATAATGTTAATATATTAACACTCAATTTTGTCTCCTTCTTAGTCAAGAAGGAGACAAGAGTGTTACTACAAAATTGGGTGTCATTGAGCTGTGCTGACCGCGTCTGTAATACTGTTAATATATTAAATAGTATAATAAAATCCATATTTTGCTGTAACGTTGTAGTCATAAACATTTGCTATTATTATTATTTTTCTAATGGGACAGGAAGGCAAACGAGCAGGCATGTCACTTGATAGAAAGCAATTAAAGCCGTCCATAAACAACCGCTGTGCCATAGGCAGTGCAGAAGTGTTGCCAGCCTTAAGGGAAAGGTCATTTTGGGAGGAGGAGGGGGGATGAGAGGTCTCCGGAGTTTAACCGCTCACCGGACGAAGCGCAGTAGCTAAGCTACCACTCTGACGCCAGTTTTCAGCGGGAGTGTAGTACTTTCCTGGGCGAACCGGCCCATTCATGCTACAGACAAATAATATGCCATTCTCAACAAAGTATAAGTGCAGCGTGGCTCTACCACACTTAGATTATATTTTTTGTATGTGTGACATAATTTGAATGTTGTTAATTTGTTTCGTTTTTTTTTTCTTTATTCATATAGTAAACGTTCGTTATATTTAAAAAATGTACACTACCGGGATAGACTTTACCTATTTGTAGCTACGGGACCACCAACTCTAACCTACCTCTTAGGCAGTTAATGAGCATATTTTTAAAACCTTGTTTAGTGTTTGATCACAGGAATTGTAGACATTTGGAGGCCCCCTCCAGGACCAGAGGCCTGGGCACTATAAATGCTTACCGCACCCGACGTGATCAGTGCCGGGATCTCGAAGAACAATTTGTTTCCACTCCCATTATTTCCATCTTTATTTTCAGTATCTTCCTTATTTGGTAAGTTTATTTATTTATTTAAATTTTTGCACAAAGTTTGCACAACAGGCGGACTTAATTCTATTCTCTAACAGTCACCATGCGGGCATGCGAAACTGAGAAAAATGCTTTGGAGGTGGTGCAGCTTGTACTAAAAAAAATTTAAATACATACAATAAATATGTTTATTTATATACACATACAAATATACATATACAACATAAATACACACATACACATATATTATATATACATATAAACACACGAGAATAAATAATAAAAACAAAATGAAATAAGACATATTCCCTTTGCAGCAAGTACTCTCATCAATATGAACAGGAAAAAATTGTATTTAACGTCAAGAGTAACGTCATTTCAGAGCTTTATAGCCGTTAAGGCGAAGGATTTAGAGTTTAAGTAATTGCTTTTCACTTTCCTGTTATATAAAGATCGTCATGGCGAAGAGTAAAATTGAAACAGGAACGGGAATATCGGTGAGGCTTTTATTAGAGCTCCAATGCATATCTTTTAATTAGTTTTAAGGTAGAATAGCAGATACCGCGAATAACAGACGTTAAGGTATACGTGCATTTATTAATTATAACAACAACAAGCTAATGGAGAATGTAATAACCTACGGAGTCTAGACACTAGACGTACAATGACATGGAGTGGCGCTACGAATGACCACCGGTATAAATTGTTCGATCGATATTAATGGATTCTATGCTGATGTGTGTTTGAAGAAACACACATCAGCATAACAACGAATAAATGAAATAAATAAATGAAAACAACGAATAAATAAATGAAAACAAAACGGGCGGGTGTAACTTCCAGCTATCGTACCGATATAGTATTCATTGAAAATGGCTCACAATCCGCAGAGATACATAACAGGAATCATTTGTCAATATGCACAACCCGCACTGACTGTAATTGTTGAAGATGCCATTTACTATTTAGATTTATGGATGATAATGCTCGGGCCCACCGTTCTGGCGACGTAGATATATATACAAGAGGCCAGCACGGAGCCCCGACCTTAACCCAATTATAACCTTAAATAAATAATCTTAACCCAGCACGTCTGGGACCCCCTAAAAAGACGAATACGATTTATCCAACCACCTCTACATAACATCAGGGAGCTTAAACGTGTGATCTCGGCTGAGTGGGAACACATTCAGGACAGTATGCCAAGACGATTACATGCCGTAATTGCTGCAAGTGGAGGTCATATTAATTATAAATTTTTATTTTTTTTAATGTTACTTTTTATCCATAAAATACTCGTAGCCTTAATTTCACTATATCCATAAAAATGTCCCTTTTTTACACTGATTTCTGTTTGCACTGACTAAAACACCGATTCTAGGATTTAAGTATTAAAAGTAATTGTAAAAAATAAATTCCAAGTCATTTAAGCTAATGACATACTAAAAATATTAACATTATCCATTGAAAAGCCAATGACTGTAAGGTGCCAGTCTTCTCATGCAAAGAAGTTTATATAAAACTCAGTAAATAAAAGATAACATACATTGAAAACTACTTTCGAACTCAGTGGTCGCGAGTTCGGGTCAATTTCGATTTATATCTTTCGTGAAGTCATACTTATAGGGCAGTTGCCATTAGAGTGACACAGCGTGACTGGGGGACGGAAGGAAAGGAGCAACGATGCAAAATTTTGCATTTGATCTGGAAGCCCAATTCATTTTTCCTTCCTTTATTTCTTTATCCACTTCTTTATAACTTCCTTATTTCTCTTCAATTAAATATGTTTTCCTCTACCGTTGTTCATAGTGGACTTAGTGTTGCTAATATTCATAGTAGACCCTGGTAGCTTATCACATGGTGACCCTTTGCTCGCTTGTCCTTCTTCTATAAAAAACGTAATAACAGGAACTCACTTTAAAGTAAGTACTTTGTCGAACGATAATTACGAGCACTATCACAAACTAATTCCGCTACAAAGTAATAAAGAAGTGGGGCGTGAAAAGTTGCGAGGAAAGTTGGATAATTATAATGGCCACTTAATACGAAGGTCTTTTTTTAATTCCATACAAGTGGATTTAAGTAATGGTGGCCTTTTTAAGGTTAGGAGTTTTGTTTTTGAATAATGTCTCATGGTCAAGAGTATTTTTTTTATACATACATATATTCACACCTATCCCCCGCAGGTTGGCAGAGACCACAGAGCTTCATCTGCTACCATTCATCGCAGCGAAACGGCTCTCCATTTGTCGCTTTTCGCCCTCGTGAGAATCAGGACGTGACGGGTGGCGAACCACGTCGCCGTCATTTTCAACAAATTAGGTATATTAAATTCGCCTTAGTGAATCCCACGAGCCGTAAGGGAGGATGGAGGTCAGCCCCAGCAGAGCCCTGTATGCTGAGGTAAGGCACCATAGTGCCCGGGGGAGCCCTATCCCGGGACGGTCGGCACACTTGCGACTAAGCTCGCCCTTAGCCACGTATCCATTGGCACGACAGACCGTGAATTGGCGGAGAGGAAGGGAAAGGGTAGAGAAGAAAGGAAAGGACATTAACGGAAGTGTGGATTGGGGGGGTTACCAGACTCGGAATAAATATTTACAAATCCGTGCATATATTTACTCCGATGCGGGGATCGACACGCGACCATTGACTCCGCGGATGGAGGGCTCCGCCACTGAGCCAATCGGTCAAGAGTGACCTTCATTATATGCGTTCAATGAAATGGTCGAATGATAAAAACCACGAGGAATATATATTTTGTTAGACAAGTGTTTTACAGCGTGAAAAAGTATTACCAACGTGAAAATGTTACAGAAAACAGAATAGCCAACTTAAATGAGTGTGGTCAGGCGAAACTAATACTGTTCGCCACAAACGAGGTAACAAGAGGAACGAGCAAAGAAATCACCTGATAATGTAATCACTGCTGTATGGACATCGGAAACACCAAGGATTCAGATAATTCATCTCACCTTAGGATCAAACGAATCGGATAATGTTGGTTGAAGAGAGATGAAATAGGAGAGGAAGAAGAAATATTACGACTGTTAATTTCATATTTATGAAAACTTAATGTATGTGCACAAAAATCGTCACCTTTTTATAAAATTTTGTGTCGTTCTTAGTAACTAGAAGTAAAGAAAAATACCAGTTTATCTAGCAGGTTTCATAGAATACGTGATAGCTTTAAGGATAAGTGTATACACTTTTATAATGAAATCCCGGCCAACATTGAAAAAATCATACGTTTTACAAAAAAGAATATGTAGTTAAACTTTTTATTCAACTGCGTATAGGGATTGCAATCCCGCAAAACGGGATCACGCATTCCCGCAGGATCCCGCTGCTTTTATTAATCTGCTGGGAAGTTATGATTTGATTATTAGTCATTATATGAATAAGACTAAATTAAAAATGTAAAACTGTTATGGAGTAAGGGGAAAATTAAACAAAACTATTAATCTATGCCAAACATTTAAAGATGAATCTAAGAAAACAGATTACTAATTACTTATACTTAGTTTATAAAAAAAAATCTGATGCTTAGTGTAAGAAATGTTTAAAAAAAGTCTATAGTTTCAATTTGATTTTATAACATTTCATAGATGCGGCATCCCGCGTGATCCCGCGCGGGATTAAGTAATACCGCATATCAATCCCGCGTGATCCCGCATATCAATTCCGCGGGATTGCAATCCCTAACTGCGTACTATCAATTTAATTAATGGTGACCTGGGGCTACATAATGAAATGTAATTATTTAATTATTATAATATATATTATTATAATAATATATAACTAATAGATTAGTTTTAAAAAAAGCACACAAAGGAGAGATTCTTGAGACATTTCGTCTCTCTCAGAGCGACATTTTAGCATTCGATGCTAAAATGTCGCTCTACTAAACTACCACCAGTTTAATAGTTTTAATATTGTCGTGAAAATGTATTCTATGTGAATCTATTTTGAAAAATAAAGATTTAAAGGAAAACAGGAGGATCTGAAGGAAAACAGAAGGAAAACAGGAGGAACCACCGATACCTCCCTCCTCCAGTATTCTATGTACTTCAAAAATGGTTCTATTTAACGCTGATATTCTATAATCGTGAAGTACTTTCCTGATTGAGTTGGCCCATGAAATGTGCGACAATCACTTACAATCAAATAACCTACTAGCACTCTTGCTTCGCTTGTCTATGAAAAAGAAAAAAGATTTTAAACCTATTTTTAAACAGAAGGTGTTCATTAAAAGTCCGTAGCTTTCAAAGGCATTCTCTTAATTAAAATCACAGCGGGCGTATACATTTCCAGTCATTCCCGCTGTGAAATACGCGGCTCACACATGTCAAGGTTTGCAGGACCAGTCCTCGGCTGTGACTTGTGCGTAATACAATTATCAGATTTAGGTCAGGGATGCGAGCAGGTTTTTCACAGTTGGTGACGTAAACTATGACGACTAAAAGAATTGTGACGGATAATTTTATACATGGTGCTCCATTGTTCGTGGGCATATCCCTTCTATAAAAAACAATTTTTTTTAAGCAGAACTGATAAGCGAAACCTGACGGTCATTGATAGAAAGTGATTATCACCCTATATCTATTCTAATTGTCTATTCGTTAAGCTGAAGACATCTCAGATGCGTTGCTGGCCTGCTATGAACACATACGATCGTACCTTGAATGCCTCTATGTCGTATTTGCGTGGTATCACCGCAGAATTCCTCATTCTCTCAGTCATCAATCTGTAACAAAATATGGCGAGCCTTTATTTTGGGATAATTCCATCATCTGCCAATTGTCTGACTTTCATTTATGTATTGGCAAGATACTAAGATGAGATGCCAACATGCCATTGTGTGACACTTATATTTCCTTATATTCATAATTGAGTCAAACATACATACATACACATCGTCACGCCTGTCTCCCGTAGGGGTAGGCAGAGACCACAGATCTCCATCTGTTACGATCTCTGTATACTTTCCTTGCTTTCTCCATCCTCATTATTCTCCTCATGCATGCCCGCCGGTTAAGGGTATTCTTGACCTGGCCTTTCTTAAAAACTTCAGCAATTTGCTATCAAGGTATATTTTCCGTGGTCTTCGCCTACCGACCCTTCCATCCACATTCACACACACAATTATTTTTTATACGAAAGTAATCTAGATCAACCAGATTACTTTCGGCAAATGGTTTTTAAGGCTTACCTAGAATATGTATTGTCCATTCTCGCATCACTTCCTTCAGCCACAAAAATGTTATCTTTCTAATCTTGTCATGAATCGTCTATAAGATCCGTCTAGGCTTTAAAAGATAGGCTAATGATGATACTTTGTATAAAAAAATTTAGGGTGTTTGATGATTGGCAGATTCAGGCGTTAGTTTCAATTCATTTTAAAATATTATAGCGCCAACGGGATGCAAAAATAAATTTACTTGTTACTAATAATAATCGACAAATTTGAGGCAAAAACGTGTTTGCTCGATTCGAGTTGACCTCAGGGTTTTTAATTATTTTACTCAATCATGACAAGAAAATCACACGTCAACCATCAAGTAATATTTTACATCAGGTGGGGTTGATTGCTTTCCATCGGGTGACACGTCTGCCTTTTTGCCGACCATCTTAGTAGTAGAAAATTTTAAAACTCTCCACTTTTAGGGAAAGTTCTATATTATAACTATACAGAACTCATCCTTAAAAATATTATGACCTATGTTATGATCCAAACAAGAGTCAAGGATACAGGATTAAAGGGTATTCAAATACAGCCGTTAACAATAAAGCCAATTGCCGCGTGGGTGGCGGCTCGTTATCTTCTTATTCTGTGATTTATAAGATAATTTGATTTGCGACTCGACGACCTTATTTTTCAATTTCGGTGAGTTATAACTTAACGAACAAACTTGTTGAAGTAAATATAATAATAAATAATAATAATATATTAATGGAGTCAGGCGTTAAAAGGTAAATTAAAATGTCTAAGATTTTTTTTTCATTACCGACCACTCACAACAATAATATGACACTGATACCACCCATAATATGGTTCCAATCATCGATTGAGCAAGCAATGAATGGACGGAGGTTGTTGACTCCCGGTGTCTAGTCGTCGACCTTTGACACAGTTTCGTCAAGTTTGGCCCGCTTCCGTCAATGGTCAAACATAAAGTTCTACGACCCCCCGATAATAGCTGTAATGCTTTCATGGCCTTATTTACCTGTCCATAGCTTTCATTTACTACATATGTACACTGAGTCCTTTAGATTAAGTAAAATACTAGTTAAAGATAACAAAACTATAATGTTAAATATATATCATCTTAAAAACGTGGTGCCTTTGTACTGATTTTTTTTTATGTTTATATATAATGTCGATGTTTACTGCGAAAAAAATTGTGTTTAAGCACTGTGCATCGCGGTCTGTTCTTGGATGGGTGGTCGGTTTTATTATAATAATTCATTTATCACATACGATGCAGTAGATAAAAGCCTCCGGTTTAAATTACCTCAATACTGTCATCGAGGAATGATAGTATCGAGGTAATTCTTCCCAAGCTCTCTGAATCTGAAGCTGTCTGAATCATGAATAAAATTACCTTTAATATCCAATTTAATTTATGTTCAAATCCAAACTACTTTTAACCCCCTATTCATTCTGCTATCTTTTACCTTTTATTTATACTCCCCCGAGCTGACCTTACCTCGTGGGGGAAAAGCTACCACCACCCACAACAATAAACTATTCTTATTTTTTCTCTCTTTCAAACCCAAAGTACCTTTTTATCTCTTAATTATCCTACTCCTTTTACCTAATACTTATACTCCTTCAAGCCTACCTTTCCACATGGGGAAAAAAACCACAATCCTCCAACCATATATAACGAACAACACAAACATCAAATATCTAAAATCTAACCTTGGAAGAGGCCTTTGCCGATTGGAAAACAGATCTGCAACAACAAGCAGAAAATAAACAAGCAACAAATACTAGAAATATAAGAAGTTTTAACGAAAGGACGACTTAAAGGCAATCGGTGTGAGCGGCTGGAGAGAAAAACCGAACGAAGATCCGACTGGAAAAATTTACTGTACCAGGCTAAGGCAAAACCGCGGCTGTAATGCCTTCATGATGATGAAGATTAAGTTTTAATTTATGTTATAACATTGCCATTAGGTTCACGAGTAAGTTAATCGGAATAAAAGGCTATATTATTATAATAGTTTATTAATGGAGTCAGGCGTTACTTTGCGGAAATCCATCACTATATGGACAGTCAAAAGTTTTAAACCAAAAACTTACCGAAAATTTTCGGTAAGTTTTTGGTTAAAGTTCCAAATAAATCCACTAAACCCAACGGAAGAACACACATTATTAATTTTCTGTTATTGTTTTGCTTGTCGCGGATCTTAGCTAAGTAAAACTTTTGACTGTCCATATATATTATTAGTATTAAATATTTACACAAATAAATATTTACAACTTTAATTTTATACTTTAAAAAGTGACTAAGGAAAAATATCATAATATGTTTTTTTCACAGTCCATATATGTTTCACTGCTGAGCACGGGCCTCCCCATTTCTGGAGGAACGGACATTAACCCACCACGCTTGTCCAATGCGAAATGGCGGGATTACCAGAGTCGGGATATCTGTAGGCCATATATACATTTATTCTGATGCGGGGATCGAACCCGCGACCATTGACTCCGTGGGCGAGGGATCGCGCCACTGCGCCATTTCATCGTTCTTCCTACTATATGTTAATATGTTTAAGTGCCCCTAACTGTGTAAAAAGAAAAGAAAAAGCAGCAGAAGTTATTTCCGCAGAAACGACCGAAGCAAGGACAACATCGTTTTATATGAATGCCCTCAAAATTATGAAATTAGGTCAATTGCTATCAACCAAGTTGTACAACGACTCGGAGTCCTACAAAAATTACAATGACCTTGTACACTACGTTTCTTACTATTTTTCCAACACCAAACATTAAAAGCTATAAGGGTGATTTTTATCGCAACGGTTTGTGTAAACGCAAAGCTAAATTTGTCAACGCATTCACACAGAAATGTAGTTACGGAAACGCGTCACCATGGCAACCGATTCGAAACAGAACCGTCATCCAAATCCTTATTATTTTTCTTACCTTTCTTTTTTGTAACCCGGTTAAAATCAACGCACAATTCAGATACAAACAAAATCATGTTTTCATAATAAATTGAAAAGGGTTCAATGAAATACAACCAGCACTTATGTTATCCACTGCTATAAGAATTTTAAGACGCAAAATGGATTTTGGTTTCGGCGATTTTCTGTACCCGAATGTGGGTGGATTGCGGCATGTTTTCGAAAGAGATCCACTTTTCGGGTGCGTACTTCTACTTTCTCTTATTTGGTACTACAAAACTGACTGAAAATAGTAGTTAGGTTAACACTACTTCAAATTAATATAAGTATATAATAATAATATATAATAAACCCACCTGATATAAGATTTTTATTTATTCTAAAAATTAGACAACGGCTTAAGAAATGCATGCATAAATAAAAATTATATTATAATAATAAAAATTATATTGTAAAGATAATATAGATAACACAATAAGTTTTAATAATTTAAAATGTAAAATAGATACGTCATCTATATATGGGTATCTATCTATATATGTGTACGAATTTTTTTTATTAAAAACTCCATTTCAGCGTTATTTTGCTTTGATTGATAAAGATGATTCACGTCAATAGTCGAATTTTACAAAATAATCTAATCCACAACGTTATACCGTAATTAAACCCAAGAAAGTAAGCTATTTCTTTCCGATATCTGCCTAAGCAGATCTAGAACCCATTTTAGCTATTCACGCACCCCTACAAGCTCATCCCTTTCTGTCGTTTTGCGTCTTCCGTCGTTTCAGGGTGATATAAAGGCGCAGTTTTCGTCGCTTAGTTATTACATTGTTCTCTTCGTCTTGGGGACACCCAATCTACAAGTTATGAACCTCTTGTACGAAAATTCAATGAGTTTATTTTTATTAATAATTAAAGAATTATATAATAATCCAAACTAAAGTAGCAATGGGGTGGTCACGTTTGGAGATCCGACAACCGCTCGAATAGATGAGGGCTGGAGTGGAGACCGCGTCTTGGTAAATGTAGTGTGGGACGCCCCCCGGCTCGATGGTGCGACGATCTGCGCAGGGCGGCTGGAAGAAATTATATGCGTTAAACCGAAAATCGGGCTAGGTGGCGCTTTTTGAGGCCTTTGTCCAGCAGTGGACTGCCACGTGCTTTCGATTGATTGATAATAATACAAAATAGAGTGGAGCTTGTTCTCTGATATATGAATAATATTAAGCTACGAAGAAGTTATGAAGTAGGTACATCTAAAAACACTAGCTTTTCGGGGCACACCCCGTCCGCCTTCAGAGAATATGGCCGCCGTACAAAGCTAAAATCGGCCCATAAAAGACGATTTTAGCTTTGTGTGCAGCCATCTTATATGGACAGTCAAAAGTTTTATTTAGCTAAGATCCGCGACAAGCAAAACAATAACAGAAAATTAATAATGTGTGTTTTTCCGCTGGGTTCAGTGGATTTATTTGGAACTTAAACCAAAAACTTACCGAAAATCGGCCATCAACTCTCCACCCACCAACCACTATACACAACGCCAAACACACACTATCACTTTTCCATCTTGTACACGACACGTGTTTCGCCCCAACACGAGGCATCCTCAGGTATAGTAGACTCTACGGAAGACAACCGAAAAGTGACTTACTAACTTTTCGGTTGTCTTCCGATTTGATGATGATTTTCGGTAAGTTTTTGGTTTAAGTTCCAAATAAATCCACTTAACCCAACGGAAAAACACACATTATTAATTTTCTATTAATGTTTTGCTTGTCGCGGATCTTAGCTAAGTAAAACTTTTGACTGTCCATATAGTGATGGATTTCCGCAAAGTAACGCCTGACTCCATTAATAATGCAGCCATCTTGTTTTTCACCATTTTGTATTTATTTTTCCTCCAACCCATGTGTTTGCACTTATTTTTTAATTTTAATTTTTTGTTCGAAAGCAACTCCAGTAGGTATTAAGGGTAGAGCTGGCCGTGGAGCAACTTTTTATCAGTTTCAGATCTTCAAGGTTTGAATATAATTCGTATTCCTCAAGCCATATCCGAACATTTCCCCAGAGCAAACTTACCCTCCATACATTACAGTTTCTCAAATAACATATCAGTGAATGAGTGGTAATGCAGCTTTATATAATATTGATACTGAGAAAAACTAAAAGAAATTCTCATATTTCTTTACAGTCCGTCATCAAGCTTTCATCAAATGGCTCGAATGATGGACCGCATGATGGTGGAGAGCCTCCAGCCCTTTGGTTTCGCGAGGGTCACGGCGCGAAAGAGCGGGGACAGTAAGAAACAGGAGCCCCCTCGGGACGGACTTCAATCAGAGAGGAACGGTGGCCAGGAGCGCAACAGACGACCGGACACACACGTGGCTACGGGGACGCGACATCCTCCCACCCAAGGTGATATCAATAATGATGGTGCTATTGTATTCAACGACAGAAAACGTATCTTCTGTAAGTAGAAAATGATGTATTCTGGTTTATATCATCGCCATTTGAATCAGAAAAAAAAACTGCATTTTCTTTTAAAAAAATTCTTTTGAAGAACCCGATACCGAGATAAGTTTTTTTTCTGATTCAAACGGTGTATAAAACCCAAATACGTCATTTTCTACTTACAGCAAATACATTTTCTGTCGTCGACATATAAGTGGCAATAACGAGGTAATCGTTAATGATTAGAATGAGAATTTTTCCCATATGTTTTGCTCAAAGACCGAAAACGTGGTCATATAACATGACAGCCACGATGTAAACTTCGCTATGTCGTTTTTCTGTGATTGCCACAACTCGTTGTGAGCTGTTTTTCGCTTTGAGTGTAATATATTTCGCGTATATATGTAAGCGTTTTCGGTCTTTGAGTGTAATATATATGTATGTTAAAACTGGATTTACCATACTATTTTGAACTCTTAAAAATATGTACAATTCAAATCTGCCTTATACATGATTCACCTTAATTTTGTATTATAATACCACGAGTCGGTCGAAACAATTAAGCGCAGGCCACACTGAGTACGAAGGTAAGTTAGCTCATGTAAGTACGAAGCGAATATGACGATCCCAGTGAAGCAAAGTATGGCCAACTAAGTGAGAGGATAAAGAAAGGTCCTTGCGCTTAACTCTCGTGTTTAGTTGGGTATACATAGGCGAAGCTAAACGTACTTAGCTTTGTTTCGCTTAGTTCCTGGTGAGTCCTGCGCTTTAGGTGAATGGCAAATAATTTCTTTTTCTCACCATATTCCTAAGCTTCAAATATAATATAATATTTATCAGATAGGAATATGATTAATGGAGTCAGGCGTTACTTTGCGGAAATCCCTTACTATGTGGTCTTGCGTAGAGTCTACTATACCTGATGATGCCTCGTGTTGAGGCGAAACACGTCGTGTGCATTGTGGAAAAGTGGTGGTGTGTGTTTGGTGTAGGTGTTGTTTATAGTGGTTGATAGATGAAGAGTTGCTGACGGCCGTTTTTTTGGTAAAATTTAGTTCCACCCGTAAATCCACTTCTTCCAGTAGAAAACACACATTATTATTTTTCTGTATTTGTTTGCTTGTTGCGGATCTTAGCTAAGTAAAAGTTCTTACTATCCACACAGGAATAATTTCTTTACATTGTTTTGTCTATATTCGAGATACATATCTTATTATTGAATATTTATTTATGTATGATAATACTATATACTTTTGTTTCCGTTTTTCAAGAAGCAACCTTCTGTTTTTTTAACTTCGATATTATATAACATCTCCCAGTTGTCAGACCGACACAGGCGAACTCCTTTCGTGAACAACAGATGGACCAAGTCAAGCAGTCCACAGATCCCACTACGGAGAAATGGGCGGGCACACTCAGGAGAAGGGATCCTGATATACAGCCAACGTTGCCGTCAATATTGACGCGGAAAACCAATTCCACGGCATCATCAGTGGGCAGCGGGCGGAAATGTCGCTCTGTGGAGCGAATCCCCCGAGTTAAGCGACAGCTCGCCCCAATCAAACCAATTCGCAAATCAGATATTCCTGCAGAAGGTGACGTTGCACTACTTGAAAAAGATGAAAGGGTCTTCGATGCAACTGGATACGAGCTACACTTAGTGGAGACGCTCGAAAGGGATATACTGCAGAAGAATCCTGATGTGCGTTGGAAGGACGTCATTGGATTGGACGACGCTAAATCAGTTTTGCAAGAGGCGATCGTATTACCGCTCGTGATGCCGGATTATTTCAAGGTACACTTTATTCTTTGCTTTTTGATATAGAGATAGATAAATTTCTACAGTAACATATATGAGAACGTATTAAATTATTATATATTATATTAATTCACAGTACAAACACATGAAAACGAGCGATGGCTCAGTCAATCTCCTCTCAATGAGTAGAGACTGATTTTCTACCACCGCCCGACACTCATAGAGATGCAACACAGTACAACTTGAGAAAGCCTTATATATATATATATATATATATATATATATATATATATATATATATATATATATATATATATATATGCTCGGGGTTTCTGTGGTGGACAGAATTCGAAATGAAGAAATTCGCCTGAGAACCAGAGTCACCGACATTGCTCTTCAAGTTAGCAGACTAAAGTGACAATGAGCTGGACACGTTTGTCGGAGAACCGACAATCGTTGGAGTAGACGAGTGCTGGAGTGGAGACCGTGACTCGGCAAACGTAGTGTGGGACGCCCTCTTGCTAAATGGAGCGACGATCTGCGCAAGGCGGCTGGCAGAGACTGGATGCGTGTAGCCGAAGATCGGGCTAGGTGGCGCGCCTTGGGTGAGGCCTATGTCCAGCAGTGGACTGCTGGACATAGGCCTTATTGATATATATATATATATATATATATATATATATATATATATATATATATATATATATATATATATATATATATATATATATATATATATATATATATATATATATATATATATATGTGTGTGTGTGTGTGTGTGTGTGTGTGTGTGAAGCCTTATATACATAACAATATGCGACAATACCAATACTGCATAATAATTAATTGCTCTGTAGTTTCCGGCATATAATACTGCGATCCCATATCTGCCCGTTGTTTTCATACAAACGTTGCTGCCGTATCAACGGTGATTATACCATTAATAAATCACTCACGTTAATAAATCTGTTTTAATTAATTTGCGAACCTTGCAAATTTTTGATATTTCCTGTTTGCTTGAATAAGTTTTATAATAATAGTACGAGGTAGCTTGCGCCGAAGATTTATTTTTTTCTGAAGCAACAGAGTAATTTCTACATCAATCTAGGAGCATATAAGTAGTGATTCGCGTGACCGCCTCTTTGACCGTTCCTGTAAATTGTTGGGTTGTCGAAACTAAGAAAATGTAGGTCGGTGACAACTATTGTTTTTTGGAAACATATCGATTTATAAAAATTTTAGAGAAACTATCTTCAGTTATTCAAAGAGTAAAAAGATCAAGTTTCCACGCTAGTAACTCAAAAAATATGAACTTATATATTATATTTTTATATAAGTTGTATATTAAATTAACTAATTAATTTGTCTATTTATATTGTAACTAATCTTGAAAAATTTTTCCCATTAAAGCAAAAATTGACTGGCATAGAATGCCTTCCGACATTAAGCACGCCTTTGTACTAGAATGTGTACAGAAAAATAAAAAAAAACTAAATAAAAAAAATATCGTTTACATGTCGAAGTACGGTTGAGATGAGATGAAGTTGACATTCTCCCTCTCTGGCTACATCCTCTGGTAAATGTCAGAAATATGACACTGTCTAGAGTTTAAGGGCTTGTGTGATTGTGTATTGGATGGTTCATGTTTGTTTTTGAAACCATATATATGCCCCACTACTGGGCACGGGCCTCCTTCATTTCTGGAGAAACGGACATAAATCCATCACGGTTGTTCAATGCAGATTCGCGGAGCAACCAAACTCGGAATAAATTACTGTAGGCCATACATATATTTATTCTGATATGGGGATCGAACCCGCGACTATTGACTGCGTACTCTGCAGCCCCGTTGCTGAGTCGATTGGTCGGTTCATGTTTATATATATGGAAAATCAATATAATCACATAGCTAGTTATCCTTGTTGTTACTTACCCACGCACCGAGCGTAAAACAAGGATGACTAGCTGCTGCAAAGTCGAAGCCTCAAATACAACCAAATACTTCTGGTAATAAATTGAATGTGAATACACATGCTTGTGGCAGATAATTAGTTTCTCTGCTCAATGAGTGGAGGTTTTGACTGAGCTATCGCTCAGTTCCATCTGTATGTACTATTGATTTTGTAATAATTTATTGTGTGTTCTTGTGTGTTGCTGCAGAGGGAAATAAATGAATTTTCTAGAGAGTGGTAGAGCCACGTTGCAGACGAATACTTTGTCATGAATGGCATATTATTTGTCTGTAGCATGAATCAGCTAGTACTCTCGGGGAGGTACCATACTCCCGTAAAACTGACATAGAACCGGCGTCTGAGTGGTAGCTTAACTACCGCGTTTTGTCCGGTGAGCGGTTAAGTTCCGGATGCCCAACCCCTCCCCATAATGGCCTTTCCTTAAAGCTCAGCAACGCTTCTGCCGTGCCTATGAAACTGCGGATATTTATGGGCGGCGTTGATTGCTTTCCATCAGGTGACACGCCTGCTCGTTTGCCTTCCTATCCCATAAAAAAAATTATCTATCTATCTATTTACTATTCCTTTTTATTAGCTTCTACTTTTTTTATTGCCAGGGGATTCGTCGTCCGTGGAAAGGTGTACTGCTCACCGGTCCCCCGGGAACTGGAAAGACCCTCCTGGCTAGAGCCGTCGCCACAGAATGCCGGACCACGTTCTTCAATGTGTCCTCTGCGACACTCACCTCTAAGTACAGGGGCGACTCGGAGAAATTGGTGCGATTGTTGTTTGACATGGTAAGTACGTTTGATGAACGTTTTTTACGGGATCGATAGGCAAAGGCTCACTTGTTGGTAAGCTAAAATCGTCGCAATACCAAGGGCGTTGTAGATGCGTTCTTTAACTTAGGGTAATATATATCGTCACGCCTGTTTCCCGTAGGGGTATGCAGAGACCTCACGCTGCAGAGAAATACTTTGTCAAGAATGGCATATTATTTGTCTGTAGCATGAATGGGCCCGCTCGCCCGGGGAAGTACCAGACTCCCACAGAAAACCGGCCTCTGAGTGGTAGCTTAGCTACTGCGCTTCGTCTGGCGAGCGACTGAGTTCCGGAGGCCCAACCCCTCCTTCCCCCTCTCCCTCCTCTTCCTCACTGCCATAATGAAAGTTTCCTTAACGGCCGGCAACGCTTTTGCACTGCCTATGGTACTGCGGATGTTTATAAGGGGCGTTGATTGTTTTACATCAGGTATCACCTGATGTAAAACAGTCAACGCTGCTTATAAACGCCGCCTGCTCGTTTGCCTTCCTATCCCATAAAAAAACACATATACATGGCAAAAGTAGCACTTGTAAATGTTTGAATAAACGTTTATTTGTCTTACTGCCGTACTGCTTAAGGCGACACCCGAGATCTTTAGGGGGAGTTTTTTTCAAATAAAATTCTTCATAACGTTATTAATTTATTCTTCTTGTTTCATTGTACATTATTGTACATTTCATTGTCACATTTATTAATGTATCACTACAGTACTGATGAGAAAGAAATGGTGATGGTGATGATGTATAATCAATGTTCCATTATACTTTCAGGCGGCGTTCTACGCGCCCAGCACGATATTCATCGACGAAGTGGACTCTCTGTGCGCGGTGCGCGGCGCCGACTCAGAGCACGAAGCCTCGCGACGGTTCAAGGCCGAGCTGCTGATACAGATGGATGGACTGGCGGCCGCTTTGTGAGTAACGTGTCAGTAACAGGGCCCGTCGGGAAACAATGGATATCGACGCTACGCGAGCGTTTCGGGTTCCTGCTAAATTTCAGCGAAATCGACCCACAAATGACGATTTTTAGCTATGTATGGCGGCCATTTTGTTTTCCGCCATTTTAGATTTTTTTTTCCCCCACCCATGTGGGGTCACTCGTCACTATTTTTTGTTCGAGGGCGACCCCGGTAGGTGTTACGGTTCGGGCATCGAGAAATGGCCGTCGAGAAACTTTACCAGGTTCAGATCTTCAAGGTTTGGATATAATTCCTCTACATCGAGTACTGTCTGAACAATTCCCTAGAACAAACTTACCGTCTATCTCTTACAGTTTCCCAAATAACATATCAGTGAGTGAGTCAGTCAGTCAGTGAGTTTGTCAGTCAGTCAGTGAGTGAGTCAGTCAGTCAGTGAGTCAGTCAGTCAGTCAGTGAGTGAGTCAGTCAGTGAGTAAGTCAGTCAGTGAGTGGTAATGCAACTTTATATAATATAGATGATATAGAATATGTTTAATTTATTTAAAACAGCAAATGATAACATTAGTCGTAACCGGCGTAACCCTCATACTAGTCTATGAAAAACATAATGTTACTGATGTAAGTTGGCGGGAAAAGTCCTTACGTGGTTTAACCCTTAACTTGGCAGACTTATTTTTTTGAATATCAAAATAATATTAATAGCACTTAACCCTAATGACCCAAGGTGTCTAGAAAAAAAACTTAAAAAAAATCATGAGGGTAGTTTAAAAAAATCACATGTATCTTGTGGGATACATTGCCAAAGGATTGATAAATATATTACGTTTTTAATTCTGACGTATCTCTACAGATACATTATCAAGGAAAGGGTTAATTGAATATTTATATTTGTATTTCAGTAATCAAGACAAAATCATCATGGTACTAGCAGCCACGAACCATCCCTGGGATATCGACGAGGCTTTCCGAAGGCGTTTCGAGAAAAGGATTTACGTCGGACTTCCAGATGGTAATCCTCTTTGCGTTAGATATGAAGACAAACGAGCAAGCGTGTCGTCTGATGGAAAGCAATGAATGCCATCCATAGACAACTGCAACACCATAGACATGGCAAAAGTGTTGGTGACCTCATAGAAATGTGTAAGCTTGTTTTTTTTTAAATAAAATTTGTTGTTTTTATATCGTATCGGTTTGATGTAAAATGCCGCTTAAGATATCTGGTTCCACAGAGTGATTCGTGAAAAGAAGTTTCGAAAAGTTCATGAATCTTTCCCGGAATTTTATTTTTCTGGTACTTGAAAACGAATGAAGAAAATAATTTGTAAATTGTAATCCTAATGTTTTATTAAATTGCAGAAGCTGCTAGAATGAAACTTTTAAAGTTATGCCTTCGTGACATAACTTTGACAAGCGACATAGACTTTCCAGAGTTGGCGGGCAAACTTGATGGCTACAGTGGTTCCGACATTTGTAACTTATGCAGGTATTTGCATTGATTACATTTTATTATTAAATAAGGAATTGAAAATAAATGAGCTTCATTATAACTACTCGTCAATATTTTAAAAATAATCCACCTATTTTCAATAACTATAGACAGTTTTACAGATAAGTAAAAAATAAATTCCAATATCTTTCTAAAAAAATGCTGTACTCAACATTTTTACGGTATTTTTTACGTAAAAATGTTGAGGTACGATTCCTACTATTTGTACACAATTTTCCTATATATATTTATTTATATAACATTTTTATTAAACTAGAGTGGTTGAAATTTGTTTCTTAAATATTATACATTATATCCGTGACACCATATTATCATATAATAAAAATTTGTGTTTATAAATTTATGTTTCTCATATAGCTTTATTGCTAGTTACTTTACTCAACTAATAAATAAATTACGTCATTTTTTTAATGAAAATACCTATATTTGTTTGGTATTTTTTGCGGAACGCACAGTAACAGCTGTTGGCGGAATGATCAGCGCTGTAGTTAATTTATTACAGCATTAAAGCTGAGCCAAGGCCTATTCTTTGGCATATTAATGTTAATTTTAAGTTATTCCGAAAATGTATGTACTGTACACCAATTTTTAGCTCTATTTTTACTTTGATTGTTACCTTTGATGTTGTTTATATTGTGCTTTGAATAAATAAGTTATCTATCTATTAAATAAAATATCTTCCTCAGAGACGCAGCAATGATGACGATGCGTAGGAAAATTGCTGGCAAAAGTCCGGATCAGATACGGCGGTTGAAACGCGTTGAGCTTGAAGCCCCGGTGTCTAAGGACGATCTGAACGCAGCCGTTGAAAAAACGCGTCGTACGGTCAGCAGTAGTGACGTCGCTCGGTACACTTCGTGGATGCAACGCCACGGGTGCTCCTAGCGGCGCGCTAAAGCGCTGCGAACATTGCTTGAGAAACTGCGAAATTCGTAGCTCCTTTCGTATTATGATATGTGCAGCGCTGTGTATACTATCTATGTGTATGCATCACTATATATATATGTATGCATATCGATATATCGATAATATATTTTTAATATTTATGTTAAGCAGTTCCAGCTTCCTATTTGTTTTTATTTGTACTTATGAAATAATTATGTGGCATGTATGGAAATTGTTAATATAAAAACATTTCAATATCTATGTTAATATATTATTTTAAATTTTTACTATTTATTCATTTAAAAAAATATTAAAAAGAAACATTGCTAGCTCTATGGTTTTTGGTTAATATTTTATATACAATATAACCTCATCAATGTATATCTCTCAATGGTAATATTTAATGTGACAAAATGAATGTTGTGAGAGTTTTACTAGTTTCAAAACTGGCATAATAAAGTGGTTGTCAAGACTATTAGGATTTTATTCGATAATTAAAATTTCTAAAGTCGCGCTGATGTCATAAGATGAACAGTCATTTTTGTAATTGACATTAGCAGAATTCATTGACAATTGCCATAAACAAATAATTGACGTCACAGAAAGGATTGAAGTTTATGAAAAGTAATGAAATGATTTATACGTCCATATATTTCATGATTTTTTCTTATTTCTCTCCTCTTTTATAAAATACAAGACACTAATATTGAAAAAAAAGTATAGTTTATTAACCCATATTTAATATGGAAGTATAAGTAATCTTTTCGCCCGACATGCGTTGTATTTTGGCAACATTTGTGTGGAATGTCATGTCTAACATTGGATTAATATGTCTGTATTGATGATGTTGGTGAAGCTCTTATTTGTATAGTTTACTGGTTTATCTTATCTGAATGTCTGTTATGCATATGTAATCAGTAATTATTAAAAGTATAAGAGTTGCCATCTACTTTCAAGATTATTTTTAAGAATGTTTCTCTAAATTTAAAGAAATAAGGATATTGAAATTAAAATGAAGATTTCCCTTTGAATCCTCGATATAAATAATATAATATTTTGTAAACAATATAACGATTCAAAATATAATATTCAAAATATAACAAACAAATATATAAAATTTTGTAACAGATTCTATGATAATCGTAAATGTAACTCAGAATGGCTCAAAACCTAGTTAAAAATTAAAAAAAATTGTGAAAATATGTATAAAATTAAAATTACATATAAGACGCAAGTAGAAATTGGGTAGGTACGTTATGTATTTAAAACATAATTTACTGAAATTCACTATACAATATAACGCTATTCTATATAATACTATATTCAATTTTCATATTATTTGCAAACATAAAAAGCTATATTAAATACAATAATTATGATAATAATATTTTAGCTATAAATTAACAAGTTGCACCTATATTTGATTTTGAATAAACTTTTTTGTAGTAAAATATATTTTATGCATTAATTTACGGATGGGCTTGTTGTCAAAATATGGTTTTCTAATGACTAGCAAAGCTAAAGCGATCTATTTTTTTTTAAATTCATACGTAGGGGGACACCCATAAATTACGTCACGCACGTTTTTTTTAAACTTAAACAGTAAATCTAATAAATAAATACATTGGGTGGTATTAATCTTGATATTTAAACTTGTTAGTGATGTAGGTATAGTTAATATTTAAATTTTTCGTTCATACTTTGAAGTATTTGATACCTTGTATGTATACATGTGATGTCACAAAGCTTATTATTCGTCACTTCTTGTCACATAATGTCACACTGTTGATCCTCTCTCACCTTTTAACATGTGAGATAATTTATGGATGGCCCTTTACCAGTAATGCGTGTGAAGAAAATTAATAATCTATTGTATTACCTGGTATGACAATGCGTAGGTGTTGCTCATAATATTGTAGTAAATATTAAGATAAGGAGAAATAATACTCGATTTCGGATAAAATTCGTTTATTGAGGAGTGGTGTGACAATGTGCTGTGCATTAGTGACGTAGCTACAATGTGTCAGTTGGGGCAAATGTTGTACCTGCAACTAAGAATGAAAACTATTAAAAGCAATAAAAATCTAATAAATTTCAAAGTGCGATTTTATTAGATTTTATATATTTGCAACATTAGCTCTTCTTGTAAACACTTAAAAGCTATTCTTTTTAGCTTTAGCAGCTGTAAACGCTTCCCGCGTGCTGCGCACTAAGCGCTGTCACTAAAACACAGAGCTGATTTCAATACTTCAGTGTTCGCTGAAATCAAAGTATTTGTGTGTACAACCTCGAATAATGAACATCGCTATCTGAAGGATCGTCGATTAATTTGGAGTTTAAGTCTGAACCGGTCAAGACATTCTTAATATATCTTTAAATTTTTTTTCACGGTTAGGTTAACGGTTGGCACCTCGAAACGGGTGACATATGGGGCGGACTGCCCCGGCTGCCTTTCATTAGCTACGCCACAATGTATTCTTAGTATTAATTATTTCCATTTTGTGTTATGTACTATTTAAATTTGTAACGTGACACGTGAACAAATATGAGTTTTAATATAAACCAAATTTCTATAACGTGTGTTTTTTTTTGTAATCTTATACATATCGTCACGTCTGTTTCCCGTAGGGGTAGGCAGAGACCACAGATCTCCATCTGCTACGATCTCGGCACACCTTCTTTGACTTTGACAGTTTATTCACACTTATCACTCTCTTTATACAATCTCGCTGGTAAAGGCTGATTTTAACCTGACCTTTCTTAAGAACTTCGGCAATTTGGTTAAGGTATGTTCTCCTCTGTCTTGCCCTAATGACCCTTCCGTCTAAGAGTCAACGCAAATTTCTTTTGTCATTTGTCTTTCATCCATCCTCTCTATGTGCCCAAACCAGATGGTTTGCTTAGATAAGCATCCTTTTCTCAACTTTTTTCACAATACCTTTTACTCTACATCGCTCTCTTATAACTTCATTCCTCATTTTATGAGTCTACCACACATACTTCTTAACGCTTTCATTTTCACCGCATTCAGTGTGCTTTCAGGAATATCCTGTCAAACCCAACTTTCACTACCTATCTACTTTGTAAACTCACAGGTTCCAAATCATAATATTATAGGCATTTATCAAGTGAACGAAGCTAAGTTTTTTTCTATTTCTGTATGAATCTATAGTATATATTATGAATGTCCCGTGGCAGAATTAGGTTATCAATATTAATTAATACTTTCAAACAAGGATTTATTCGACCTGATATAAATATGATCAGCCAAACAGATACTCATTAGGATAGGCCAACATTAGCAATTCATTGTTCCAAGCTAGGATTTGCCCGTCGTCGCCGCTCTGAGATGATTGACGTCTTGGTAAATATTTAAAATCGCAGCTTTTGCGAAAAATTGCTCCAATTTGTGTTCTGACAATTACTATTGTAAAAAAAGTTATCCCATATAATATTAAGGAAGACTGCCAATCCCATAAACTATAATATGAAAATCGCCTGTTATCATCGACTATCGTCGCCTGTAAGTAGTTGTCGTTAGTGATTAGTCACTTTACACATCAGGAATATCCTAGACCGCTCAGATTTCCTACCTCGAGTCTTCTTACCACTTATTGTTACTTTACACCTTT
This sequence comes from Baronia brevicornis, assembly GCA_031353405.1. Taxonomy (NCBI): domain Eukaryota; kingdom Metazoa; phylum Arthropoda; class Insecta; order Lepidoptera; family Papilionidae; genus Baronia; species Baronia brevicornis. The sequence goes on along the minus strand of JASFAT010004656.1, from coordinate 44,946 downwards.
TTTATCTTATCTTTAATTTTTTTCATATTCGAAGACTTCCACCTTCTCAATATTGCATGAAATATCTTTCATTATTGATAAAAACATTTCATAAACAAGAAATATAGAGCAATTTTTGGAAGCCGTCCATGGTTAATATTTTCCGACGTCTTGTACCATTAAACTGAACAGGCCATTAGATGTAGGTCATTGAGCCTCATCTGTGGATCGGTGGGATGCAATGCAGGTGGGGTTGACCTCAGATCAGGTACCAAAAAGATAAACCTTCATTCATTAATACGTAATATATTGGTCATCAAATAAAAGGTTTAATCATAAACAAAAATGTTTATTTTTAAAGAATTAAGTATGGATTGAGTGCGTTAAAAATGAGATAGAGTCAATTTACTCTACTATTAATTTAAGTTTACTATTAATTTAAGTAAATTTAGAAATACAATTAACCAGCGTTGAAATTTGATTTGCATGTTCTATTTTATTTTTAACGTTTGGAGCTAATGGTGGGTAATGTAAAAATACAGATTATAAAAATTAACCTCCATCTGGTTTCAGAAAAAAAAAGAAACAGAGTAAGCAAATTTTGATTTAGATAAATGACGAAATTATAAAAGTCTAAATTGCTTCATAATTGGAAATCCTGTGTAAAATATCATTCCTTTTTGGTGTTAAGTTAATTAATATAAAAATAGTTTTTAAACATGCTGAGATAAAGAATGCTTGTGCAAAGGTCAGTTTGGTCAGGTTGGTTTGGTCCATTTTTCAAATCTGCGTATAATCACAATATACAATTTCGTCTTTAGTCTATGAAAAGGCAGACGGACAAATTTTCTATTCTTTGAAAATATAGCCATATTTAGTAACATAAACATGGTAAAATTATATATTATTATCTGGTCATCACGCAATTCCTCGTGAAAATATTTTCATATGAGTTTTTGAATGAATAAATTAAAAACATAACTTTAACTTAAATAAATTTTAATGATGTCTTACAAAATAAAATAAAAATTTATATCTAAAAATAACAAATGAACTATTGAGTTGAAATTAAATAACTTCTAAATATAAAGCAATAGAAAACTGAATAAAACATAGAATAATGTTAATATATAACCGTCAATCAATTTTCTTGGACTTTTACACCGCCATCTATTGGTTGTCGTCAGATGAAACGGCAATAACAAAACTAATCCTATAGTTAATATAAAATAACAATTTGTTGCACTTTCAAACGTGCGCACTTTGTGAAACAACAATCTTGATATTTGAATAACGTGTTGAGTTTGTACTGTTTATTCATATTTATTTTTAGACATACTTAAACCAAAGGGCAATAAAATACGTTATTACTGTTCTTTTCTTTTCTTTGTTGGCAATTAGTTACAACTATTACGCCAGTGTCAAGTGAAATATCAATTCTCTTGAAATATAACTAGTCAACTTATCATGTTCCGTCTTGATAAAATGTTAACTATTTATTTCATATCACTTCATTTCTACGCCTTAATCGAACCACCATAATTAAATTATATAACTATCAGTTATATCGTTCAATTATTTATTAATAAAAACACAACGTCATTGATGTAAGTTGGCGGGAAAAATACGTTATTACTTGTCCTGCTAAACATATTTTTATACAAATTAACCAGTTATGTTCCTTTTTAAGGCATCTTTAACCAAACCGACAAAAGGGATTGGTTTGTGAACAACAAAGAAAATCGGAATCTGTAAATATATTAATAATAAAACCAAAATTTCTGTCTTCAAGTAGACTAATACAAATACCTAAAATTTAATTGCTACTTTGTATTTAATATTTATTATATGTTACATTCGTTTAATGTAAACTGTCAGTATTGAATTGCATTTAATATTACTTCATATAAGGCATATTGGTAATGTTTTTTGACCGGACTTTACAAATTCCATGGGCTTTATTTTTTAAAACTCGTGGAATATATTACTACTATATTTGATATGATCATTTATACATAAAATATACTATTAGTAATATTCTGTTTACAATGAATGTGGAAAAATCTCACATATCTTGCAGTTTATATGTAAGTAAAATTTAAATAGAAAATATGTATTAATATTCACATAAAATACGCAAAAAATAAATTATAAAGTGGGTTAATTACATTTTTTATGTTCAATATAAACTAATTTTAAATCTAAACGATGCATTAATCTTTTTGATTCACTTTTTTGATGTGCTGTTTCATGAAATGCTGTTCTTAAAAATTTATGAGTAGTTTGCACAATTTACTAAACAGTTTCTAAGAATTACAAGCCAACATCATAATGGGCTTTTATATTATATTCAATAACAATCAATGAAATAATAATTAATCGAAACGATGTGTCAAAAATTATGCATATATTAATACTATATAAAATTATACCGGTGTACACAATATCAGTAATGTTAAAGTCGAATAACAATAAAAAATAAAAATGCCAATAGACACTGCTTACGTAAAATAGATTCTATTACAATTCAAACGCTCTTCATCCTCCATATACTGATTTTTTTTATAATAAGCCTTTTTATTATATATTTTTACACCAATCTCATTTCGAGTTTCCTAGTCAAAAAGGATTTTTTTGGTTTTCTAGTAAGGTGTAGTTCTCTAATGCAACGTTGCGATTGAATACATGTAAATCTATTCATAACCTGGTCCGCAAGTATTTATCATAGTGTAGAGATTAACATATAGATTAAATTAGATAGATTTTTGTACGTTAATTAATTATTGGGTTCAAATATTGAGTCTAATAAACTTTCGATTAGTCTCGTTATCGATTTATTGATATTCAGTTTATTGTAAATCGATATGACATGTATCATATAATCTGTCATAGGTTATCTATAATTATTATAAACTTCAAAAGTGAATTAAAATCGAACGCAAAGTTTAAGTTATTTATAATAAAAAAACAATAAATCAAATAATCAACATGCGATAAAATAAAAATAAACCGTCAAATCTTTGGCTTTAAACGATCAATGTATGATAAAACATTATAACTTCTTATTGCTAGTCAACTTACAGCTATATCAATATACTACTATACTATTTGTGACTCATACACTTCAATAGTATCACAATAGTTAAAATTTCAATATTTTAATAGCGATAGATTATAAAAAAAGTATTTACTTAATTTTAATTTCGACTATATAATATTCCTCTAATATTATATTTCTACTAATGATCTCACAATTTTTAAATTAAATAACAATGTAATTGAATTATTTAATTGATCTCCATATTATCTTTTTTATTAAAATAGTAAATAAGGCTACGACTCAATCACTTGCACTATTTTTTTTATAATAAGGCTATACTTATTTTACTAGTGTATGTATGTATGTATGTAGATGTTTCTTCATTGTTTTTATAGTAGGCTCCTTTCGTTGCAGGTTTTTTTAATTTTTAATTATTTCTTTACGTTTATATAATTCATCTTCTCAGATCTTCGGATCTTTGTGGCGTAAGTAAAAAAGTAAGGTGTATTTATATGAGAAAATATTGTATTTTAGGTATTATAAAAAAACATTGATTTATTTTTTAATATAGCCTGCTTTTAATCGATGTGGGTAAGAATGAGAAGAAAAATGTAATGCATTGCACAATATAGGTTAGAGAGAGACGAAACGTTGTATTTTTGTACAAATAATAAAAAATATATTTATTAAGCAGGCATTGAAAATTTGAAACCCCATATTTTTAACTTGATATGCTACACTTCTACCAAACGCGCCTAATGTACTTTTCTACGTATACAATACTCTCCGAGGGAGGCGCCGTAGGGAGTGGCGGTCATTCGGGTAAGCCCCCGTTCTTCTCTACGGTGATGTCATCCTCATCACGCTCCAGGATTGCAGTGAAGGAGAAGGGAACGAAAGAATATCCTTGGCCCTCATAGAATTTACTCATAAATTCGACCCTGAAAAGTGGTTAATGGAATTAATTTATGGAATTTTAAATTATAGCATTAATCAAAAGGATTATTAAAACACATCAATCTATCAGAGGCTTCTACAAAGTAGTGCAGGTGAATTTAATGGTTGAGAAAATAATATATGATAACATCTTCGTGCAGTTCAAAAGATATTTCGACAGTCATATGAGCTAACTTAACTATTTGATCTGTATATCTAAATATGTTATTTTGCTGTATATATTATTATGGTATACATAGTGATTTTCTTGTTTAATTTAGAATTTATATGTACACGAACAGATCACTTGGTGGAAAGTAATCGCGCACACAACCCAGCCTCTAATTATAGGAGATTTTTATAGTTAGTTGCAAAACGTTTTATATTTATGATTGAGATAGATGCAAATAAATATAAAAACTACACAGATAAAAAATATATGCAAAATCACTGAAACGATCGTAAACAACAAACACTGATTATGAGATTTAATATTTTAAAACCGTAGGTGGCTGTATTTTTAGGTCGAGTCTGAGTGACGTTTAGTTAATTGTTATAATCCATCCACGACACGGAAGCCTTATAAAGGCTATAAATTTAACCTGTTAATTCTATTAGAAAAAAAGTGAATGTCATATAGCCAATACGAAATCTTAAAAACATAAATATTACTTTATTTATTTTTTATTTTTTATCTGTATAAAAAGCATGGATGAAACAAGAAATTTAGTTTTTTTTCTTGATTATAAAATTTACCAGTGTAACCGCAGCGTGTGAAGGAAAGCTGACAGCCCTTCCATGAGCACCAGTATAGCGAGCGTAAAGAAGGCCCACACAGCGAAGATGATGTAAAGAAAGATGGAGTTCACGGGTGAGCCCCCCGCCAAACCCATTCGCAGTACTCGCTGCCACAGGACAGCAGAGAGCTCTATTCAGAAATAAAAATTTGTATATTAATAAATACGCGAAGAAAACACTTCGTATCAATTTTAAAGCGCGGACAGAGGAGCGTAAGATTAACCATAAAGTTCATATAAGTGTAGATGGGTAAAAAAAAATTAAAAATGTAACGAATTACGGTAAGTCGTGTAGATTAATAGGAATATTTTATCCATAATAAAGCTATTTTTTATATAAGAAAACTAACAATGTTTTGCTACCACTTTACTTTCTTTAGATCGCGATGTCGTGATTGTGTTGATTTGGCGTGACCTACGCGTACAAAACCAAATAAAATGAACTGGCACCGTGGCAACAGCTTTTTATTGTGACCTCGCATAGACAGATATGAAGAATACACATGGTCCTTAACGAGTCGGATATAAGAAGATTTCTTTCGGTCATCATTACAAATATAATAAAGTTAGTGCTTCAAAAACGGAGGACCTAGTTCAAGAGGACTGGAGAAACGATGTTTGGGAGTCAGTACTTCTGTTAGGAAATATGGTTCACGTCAATAATCCAATGGTAGAATCGAACTGGCGACATTAGATCGTAATCCTTATCAATTGAGTTAATGCAAGTAGCATTTATTATCATTAAGAACTATAACAGGTTCCATCAACAAACAGATGTAATAATATATCGTTGTTTGCATTCATTAAGTAGACTGTTTGATGGAACTATTCCTTGTGGCGAATTGTACGGTAAATTCCTTTGAGGTTATTTCATATGCGCTTTTTTCCGGAAACGCAAAATGTCGTAACTTACGTGCATGTGCCAACGAGAGCGCCCAGAGACGCAGATACGAAGCGGTGTGCGAGACGGTACCAAGCACGTACTCAATCGTGTGGATGGCCTGCGAGATAAGCACCTCGCCCATGCCCCCGTCGTGGGGCTTCGGCTTCTCCAAGTCTCCACTCTCGACCCCTTGTTGATATTGCTGTCGACGTAAAGTACAAATTTCAAATACAGTAAACTTCCGTTTAAGCGAAATCTGCTTTATACCAACTAATGTTTCCGATTCTTCTTCACCGAATGAGTCCGAATGCCATCGCGAACCATTACTTGTTTGCTCGTGACCCCTTTTCATGTATGTGTATACTTTATTAACGCGTTAACATGACAATTTTTTTCAATAAAAAACATGCAGGCTTTTTCACCACCAAATAAACAGCATTTTACGAAATTACGTTTTACGATCATGTTTTGCGGTATCGTCGCAATTCTGAGTGTTTCACAAAATGGGGAAACACCCGGAATTGTGTCCATATCGCGGGAAAACAGTGGACTTCGGTTTATTCGAAATTTTCGTTATCCGAACCGACCGCCGTCTCAATAATTTCGGATAAACGGGAGTTTAATGTACCAATAAATGATTTCATGATCGATCATCACGAACCAAATCTGTTAATGTTCCACCTCTTCTGAGTTAGCAGAAGAGCTATGTATAAATGAGCCGGCTAGACTAGAAAAGTATAAATAAAAATAAATTGGCTTGAAAGTGGTGCAGCTTGTACTAAAAAATATAAAAACTAAATACCTATATAAATTTAAATACATATACATCCATAAATACACATACACACACATACACACACACACATTATTTTTAGAAGCCATCTTACAATTACAGGACAACTATTTTATTTTAACTAAATTTTACCTTCCGTTTCTTAGCCGCTATCATCTGGTGGACTGGTTTACCGAACAGCATGATAGGTATGCACAGAAAAGCCACGACGAGGAAGGTCTTTTGCAACGCATTTTGCCCGCTGTACATGTATTGCTTGCACGGAGGTTTTACGTCGGACTCCTTGAGTAGCATCATGTTGATGAAGATGATGAGAACCGACGGCGCACACGACGTACCGTATGCTGGATCTAGAATTAAATGAATATTAAATTCAGTTATATTCACCACACATATATACATATACATATACATATATATATAATATATATATATATATATATATATATATATATATATATATATATATATATATATATATATATATATATATATAATATATAGTATAGACTGCGTTGAGGAGGATCTGTAGAAGCTTTGAAAAAAAACATCATGGAGAAGAGAGGTTACAGGATGTGGAAGAAGGTCGTTGAGCAGGCCAACACCCTTAAAGGGTTGGAGCGCCGCAGGAAGTAAGCTATAAGTAAGGAAGGCGAATGAGCATGAAAAGCTATAACTCCCCCCCCCCCATAAACATTTACAACACCAGAGGCGTCGCAGAAGCGTTGATAAACTTTGTGAAATGCGTAAAATTATTTTTTGAAGTTCAAATGTCGTATCGGTTCGGAAATACTGCTGCTTGCTAGCTGTTTACAGAGAATGGAATCAAGTTTTGGAAGAAACTCAACGTGTAGTGGAGCGCCACTAATCCAGATGATAGAAATGAAACTTTTAATTATGTCTGTAGTGGAATTTAAAGCTATGAAAGATGCTGAGAGATGAGGTAGTGTTCTCTATATATTCGTAATCCTCATATCTTACGAAGGGGTTAATTTTTAGTGAAAACCATGTCAAAATATGTTCAGTTTATCCCGAGATTGCCACGGACAAACGTATTTTAAACTAAAGCGTATAGAGTATAATTTAGCCAAAAGGTAATTCGTTGTTAAGCAACACAGACTGTTCAGTTTTAGTTATATTATGTACATATGTATGTGTCGATTGATGTCTCACCCGTGGCCAAAGCCGAATACATGGTCCACTTCATAAACATCAGTATACACAAATACCAAAACAACAGCAACAAGAACAATATTTGCGGGATGTACTGCAGGAATATCATCTCGGTCTTCCTGAAGAAGCTGCCAAAACAAATTAAACCTTATAGCAAAATTAATAAGATAAAAGTTATATGCAACAGAACTACGTTGACTATTTCTATTAATACAGTAATTACTTGAAGTTTACCACACTCATTGTTACCCCGAACGCCATATGGATCACTCCGAATATGATTGATAGCTTCATCTTGAAAGAGTTTAGAAATATTATGTTGTTTGCCGCGAACTGGAAAATTAAAAAAATGAACTGTTCAGTGTCCACAATCTACTTCTAGTCCAAAAGGCTTTTGCGACATGTGAGGACTTTTGCCGCGAATTTACATTACACAAGGTTTTCTTGGTATCATAGAAAAAAAACAACTAATTTAACCCTATGTTCAGGATGCCAGTGCTTTCTAGATAAATATGTCAAGAAAAAATATTCTATATGTGTGTAGTTTTGGCGCATTAAATGCTGTCATTTAATCCGCCAAAACTACACATTTAATCTATATTTTGAAGGTATCAGAAAACGATGACAAATATCTGAGTTAGACTTTTCCCGCCAACTTACATCAGTGTCGTTGTATTTTCATAACCATATAATATTATCAGTTATATTGTTTAATTGTGGTGGCGTTTAAAACAATCAAGTTTGATTAAGTGGAGTGATATAAAATAAATGCGTGTATCGTGACTTTTTATGTTAACTGGAAAAGTCCATAGTAGGTTTTGGTAGAATAGCCACCATTTTATCAAGACGTCACGTGACAAGCTGACGAGTACATTTCAAGATACTTGATGTTATTATATTTTACTTGACAATGGCATAATGGTTATAAGTAATTGCCATTAAAGAAAATAAAAAGAGTAAATATATAGTAAATATATATCTGAGTTAACAATTCAAGATGGCTGACTCTCTGGCCTCCCTATATGCGTTATGTTGATGATGAAAATTAAATATTGGCAAAGAATATTTTACCTGCCACGCAGGGTCCAATCCAAAAGGATATGGCGTCTGTGTGTACGCTACAGCCGGATCCAGCGCGAAGAATTTATTTCTCACTAAAGTCTCATTATCATAAACATTCTTCCAACTGCTGCCAAATATATTTAATGACTTGGAGAATATATCGTTGTATATCAAGCCGGTGTATATGGAGAAAATTCCCATTAGCAATATTATGTATCGTCCGCCGAAGAAGATGTTCCATATCTCGTTGTCGATCTTCTTCTTTGCTAGGCTCTTCTCCATGGCAATAATGATCGCAGCGAATGTCGTCATTATGAGACCATGACCAACATCGCCGAACATTATTGCAAATAGGAAGGGGAATGTTATTATTGTGTACAATGCTGAAACAAGAAATATTTTTAATTGCATTTTTACATCAAAGGATTTTATATTTGTAGGATATGTAACAGTCGGTATATTAATTAATAAATCAGGCAGTCGCGCTTATATCGTTTTACAATTAATTATTTGTTTTAAAAAGCGTCCGTATTATTTTGTGCTCTATGGTCTTGCTCTATGGTCTCTAGCAGTGTGAGGCGTGACGCCATCTTGTTGAAACCATGTGCGTAAAGCGAAGGTAGGATGTTCTCTCAATATAACTATACTCAATATAAACCGAACAATTATTTCGAATTATAGAAAGGTTTGAATTATTATGACGGCGACGTGGTTTCCCACGTCCTGATTACCACGAGGGCGAAAAGCGACTAATGGAGAGCCGTTTCGCTGCGATGATTGTAAGAAGAATGGATGAAAGGATAGATGAGTGTGGAGGAGGCGGGGAGGGTGTGCCGGGATCGTAGCGGATGGAGCTCTGTGGTCTCTGCCAACCCTTGCGTGAATATATAAAAAAAATTATCATGAGTCGTCGTAAATGAAATACAATACCTGGATTGACTTCTCTGTAGCTGGCGATACCGTACGAGTCAATGAGGTTCTGGAAGCCGCGCGTGAACTTGTTGGTGCGGTTGAATGTGGGCGGGGTCTCGAGCGTTGGCACGTGGTGCAGGATCGATGGGATCGGGCTGCCACTCTCCTTCTGTACGCCGTTAACCAATCATTACCAGTAACAATGGAATTGCTAAATGTGGTCTGATATATAGATCAGATAATTTTTTTCATTTATTGTTGCATTATTATTATTATAAATTTGTAGGTGTTTGTATATGTGTGTATATAAGTATTATATATATACACATATATTTCATACATATCATCTCTATCACCTGGATTGCTAGCCGTTAGTCACCGATTTGAGGGTCCTCGGTGAGGGTCGGGCGATAGCAGAAAATCAGTTTTTTTGCTCATTGAGTGGAAGTTTTAACCGAGCCATCGCATATTTCTATCTATATGTACTGTTGATCTTGTAATTATTTAATGTGTGTTCATATGTGTTGATGCAGAGAGAAATTAATGAATCTATCTTTGTTTGTTTAAAAATTCAATATATATTTAGATTATAATTTTAGTATTAAGTTTCTGTAAAAAAGTGTAACAGGTAAATATTTAAATTTCAATTATTTCTATTTCTATAATAGTAAAGTTTTTAATTTTAACTAAACCAAATGGTCGTGGAAGCCGCGGAAGACCTAAGCTCAGATGGCTAGATAGAATAATAAAGGTTACTTATTTCTACTTATAATTACAATAAAATATAATAAAATTAAACAGATAAAATAAAAAAGAAGGATAACAATAATCTAACGTGTCACTGAATAATGTTAAATAAAATCATAAAATCACTGTACACAGTTTTTTTTATGAGTTATGTTGCAGATGGTAACGCGACGGAGACCACGTGAAAGGAAGAAAAAAAAGGAAAGAGACAAAACATAATATATGACATACGAAATAATATGACAATAACAAACATTCTCCCCCCCTTTTCTTAAATTGACACTGAATTACAAAATGCAATATTTTCATTTATTTTTGACTACCGAATTCCACAACCACACAACTCGCCGTAAAGTTTCATCCCCACCATCTGGATGAGTGGCGATCTACTACGGTGCGCTTCCCTCGAAACTTCTTCCCACGCACCACCACTCTGTGGAACCAGCTACTTCCAACGCTGTTCTCTTACCGATACGACATTGGCACCTTTAAAAAACAAGTCTACACATACCTAAAAGGTCGGCAACGCTTTCGCGACTCCTGCGGTGTCACTGTTGTCTATGGGCGACGTTGATTGCTTTCCATCAGACGACACGCTTGCTCGTTTGCCCTTCTATCCCATAAAAAAAACCAAGCGGATTTGGAGCGATCGCTTTAGTTGGTGTATTTTAGTCTTATAATAGTGTTACTTAGACGAATGCTCGCTAATAGCTGAGCTCAAAGATTAGCCAATGACGAGGTTTTCCGACAAGTCAAGAAAAACCTGAACTTTTGCAGACCGTCAAAGATAAAAAACTTGCTTACCTGGGTCATATCATGGGATATGACAGATACAAGTTGCTGCAACTGATCATGATGGGAAAAATCGCGGACAAAAGACAAGTTGGTCGAAAAAGAAAGTCTTGGCTACTTAATATCAGGGAGTGGACCGGGATAGTGAGTGCTACAGAACTGCTGCATCTCGCGAAGGAGGGGGAAAGTTGTGCTGAATTGACTGCCAGCCTTCGCTAGTCGGAGAGGCACTCTTAGAAGAAGAATAGTCTTACCACTCCATTGTCAAGCGCTTTCTGGAGTATGTGCAGATCGCGTCGTGGCACCCAACACTCGGCTATGAGGCACTTCTTTACGATGTCCATGCTGAACATGTTGAGTGTGTGGTAGATCGCCTTCTCCTTGCGCACGGCAACCATCCACGTGCTGAGGTCCCTCGCTATGTTCGCCAGCACTCTCCGCCGATGTTGTTCCGTTTGTTCCAACACCTGGAACAATTAAAGCTTAGAACGGATCCCCAATCTCTTTATCAGCTAAATTGTTTCTGATCGTTGACTATACCACTCGCGCTACGGTTTAACTTTCTTTAACCGTACCGCCGTATATGTGGTAAGGCGTTACATTGATGACCAATTGCGCTAAATCAGACCAATTGCCCTCCGCCCACGGAGTCAATGGTCGCGGGTTCGATCCCCGCATTGGAATAAATATATAGATGGATTACAAATATTTATTCCGAGTCTGGTAACCCCGCCAATCTGCATTGGAAAAGCGTGGTGGGTCACTGTGAAACTGTAGCTTGAATATTGAACAATCCAACCTTTAGCCGATGAGACGGACACGTCGTTTTTGTCTATGGACGTGGTAGGTATTGTAGTATATATATATATATATAGATATATATATATATATATATATATATATATATATATATATATATATATATATATATATATATATATATATATATATATATATATATATATATATATATATATATATATATATATATATATATATATATATATATATATATATATATATATATATATATATATATATATATATATATATATATATATATATATATATATATATATACATATATATATATATATATATATAGCGGAGGGCCCGACCATTGAGCCAATTGGTCGTCATTAAAGTATATAATTAATATAAAATGTACAATGATACATTAATAAATCAATTTCATTTCGATGAGTTTAATTACATCGAAGAAAACCCTCTAAACATCCCGTGTGTCACCGTAGCAGTAGGTATTACTGGCACGCCACATTATACACTTCGCTGGCGGATTTGGAACAGAAGCATCAAGAGGCGCTCGGCAAGTTTTTATAGCGCAAGTGGTTAAATAGCCTTACCATTTCCAAATCCTTAATCCTCGTCTCGATCCCCGCCATCATCTCCTGCTGTTCCTTGTAAGTGGCCGGGCAGGGGTACAGTGTCGCCTGGAACCCGTTGCACACCTTCTTCACCCGCAGCTTAATCTGTTCACCGTGGAAGAACACAACGAACACGGTCTTTTGCAGCTCATGGCCCTGGAAGTGCGTAAATATCACTATAAATACGCTATGCAGTATGAGGTTTGGACGATCAGCTCACAACGGTATGATGAAATAAACGTCTAAAATATATATTTACTTACACACGCATATGGTACACTAAGACCACTATAACCAGGGTATAAAATTATCAAAAAACGTATCGTCTAATATTTATCAAGACCACAGAATTATCTACTAACACCTGTACCCGTACAACGCCACTGCTCAGCTGCGTTTCGTGGTAGCTTTAAATACGCCGCAACCAAATGTTGGAACAACTTGCCACCACCTCTTCGTGACTTGCATACAATAAATATATTTAAAAACAAATACAAAAATCTAATTTTAAGTATGCAGTCAGGAACTTGTTCTTTTGGACGCGGTGAATTTAGTACATGACTTTGTGTTTTTTAATTCCATTGTACTGTACGTGTATTTATGTGTATGTGTATATGACTATGAGTAGTTATATATATGGATGTATTTGTATGTACGAGTGTGTTAGTATGAATGTCGTCACTGTGGTCCGCGATCTGACCACGTTGGTTCTTGCTGAAAACCAGCGCCGGGTGCTCCAATAGTGCGCTCAGCATATGCTGAGCAAGAACCATTTTATGACACTGGTTAGATTAAAATTATTTTCTTTTTGTTTTGTGTTTTTATTTGTATATAGAATATTATTAAGGATTTAATTTTAGTAATTGTAAAAAAATGGTGTCATAAATAAAGTTTTTCTATTTCTATTTTTATTTCTATTTCTACAAGTCAAAAGTTTCATCCCCACCATCTAGATGAATGGCGATCCAGTACGGTGCGTTTTTCTAGAAACTTCCAAGCACCACTACCGTGTAGGACTGGCTACCTTCAACGATATTTCCGAACCGATATCACATTAAAAGACTAGACATGTTTCAAAGGTCGGCAACGCTTTGGCAATTTCCATGGCACTGCGGATGTCTATTGCTTTCCCCCAGGTGACACGCCTGCTCGTTTATCTTCATATTCCATACATTTTTTTTCTACAGCCCATACACATGTATTTCCTATTGCTGGGTAGGAACCTCCGCATTACTCAAGGAACGGACATTAACCCACCACGATTGGACAAGGTGGACTGGCGGAACATCCGGACTCGCAATAAGTACCTGAAGGCCAAAAATTTTATTTATCCCGATGCGGGAATCGATCCCGCGACCATTGAATCCGTAAGCAAAAATGAAAAAAACAATTAAGTTCCATAACAAGTAATATAAAAAATGAAAGTCAATTCCTACTTAGATCATAAAAGTTAAATATAATTTTAAGGTAGTTACTTTTTATTAAATAATTACAAATAATTATTCGCATTCTTATCCCGTTACATATATTATATAAGTTATTTTTTTTTAAACTAAAATTATCTAATTAAATTTCATTAGTTGGCTTCCGGAACTCAACCGCTCACGAAGCGTGGTAGCTTAGCTACCACTCAGGCGCCAGTTTTCTGCGGGTGTGTGGTACTTATCCAGGCGAGCTGGCCCATTCATGCTACAGACTAATAATATGTCATTCTTGACAAAGTATTCGTCTGCAGCGTGGCTCTATCACTACAAAAATTCCTTAAACTCACTGTGATAGGATCCTTTAAAGGCTCGTCTATCTGTGCCTGCTTAAAGAAGATGTTCCCATGAGATATCCTCCAAAGCATCCTTTCGAACGACGGAACTCTAGCTGTTGCCACTACTCCCGCGATGAACCCGAGATGTCCCAGAGGTCCCTCGTTGTTGTAAACTTGTACTGAGGCAGATATTTTCCTGTGATGGCTGTGATCCTGGAAGAATGTCTGGGTCTTCTCTATTATAAGTTTTAATTCTATCAGAGACAGGTAGTCGGTCTTCAGGTTTCGAGCGTTGCGTGTAATCTCTTGGATTTCCGACTCGATGTAATCTATCCTTTCCTGAAATAATATTATAGAATAGATATAATTTATATTTATAAAATCATAAACTAGAGTTATAGAATTGTATGTACCGCCAACCTGTATTATTTACTCAAAGAACTTTTGTCGACAGAGTAAGGGTATACATAAATTACGTCACATGAATTTCATGATTTTGGAGCCCCCCACCTTTTTAGTGGCACGTGGCGTTTAGAGCTTTATGTTTATGCAGTGCCACAAATAAACTTAATGTGTGATGTAATTTATAGATAGTCCGTAAAAGAAAGTTTGAAATTACACTTAGCTTTTGTACTAAAAATCTAAGTGTAATTTCAAATTTTCTTTTACGGACTATCCATAAATTACATTACACATTAAGTTTATTTGTGGCACGGCATACATATAAAGCTCAAAATTTAATCGGTAATATTATTAAAAGTGTCATTATTCGTGCATAAATACAATATTGAATATAAATACAATTATATATAATTATATGATATATAAATATAAGTATAAATTATATATAATTATCATATAATCTTAAATATAATGTAGAAATACAATCCTAATATTTACAAGGATGCTATGGAAGATTGTCAGTTATAAATTAAGGATGAAATTTTGCAAAATAATTGGAATTTTTTGATGTGTTGTAGTGTAATTCAGCTGTAGAAAATATCCAAACAATTTCTTGGAACGCTTGCCTTGGTAAACGCGATAAATTTTTGTATTTCTACATCCTTCTAGCCGTACATTATGCTAAATTATTGCGGCAATTCAGCCGTTAATTGTTGGCCAAGTGCCGGATACGTTGTATAGATTAAAGAAATAGAAATGGGAATAGTTTAAGTGAGTCAATGTTGATATTGGCTGCGAAATGGCACAGTGGGCAGGCAGGCAAGCATAACTGATTGTGAACGTAACCCATAAATATCCAACTAACGTAAACCACTTAGAACCGCGAGGTTTTTTATTGGGAGCCAACTGACAGAGCGATTGATGGCGAGTGGTCGAGATAATGCACAAACACAGGAAAGTAATGCGAACAGAGCGGCAAGTTTGTTGAACAAAGAGTTTCATCTCTTACGCAAGTTTATAAACGCAGAGCACAAACTACGAACTCTATTCGATTTATTTATTGTTTCAACGTGAAAAAGAAATATATATTTCATTTGCTAAGCTTTGGTTTATTACCTCATGTTTCCAAACAGTCTGTAGAAGAGTGTCCAATTGGTATTCAGAATCGAAATCTCAGATCGGAGCAAATAAAACCTCATTCATTTTAACCCCGCCCCCCAAAGAAAAACTTTTGTTGTATCACCACATGTCGAGAGCATTCGCAATAAAATGCCAAATATCAGAATCCTCGGCGTCGACAAATCGAGAGACTTCTTTCCACGCACCACCTCTCTGTGGAACCGGCTACCTCGCGACGGTCTTTCCAAACCGATACGACATTGGCACCTTGAAACAACAAGCCTACACATACCTAAAAGGCCGGCAACGGTTCCGTGACTCCTGCGGTGTCGCGGTTGTCTATGGGCGGCGTTGATTGCTTTCCATCACGCGGCGCGCTTGCTCGTTTGTCCTCCTATTCCATTTCGCAACTGTTGAACGATCGGCCACCTGCGGTGTTCCCAAGCAAATACACCATAGGAACATTCAAGAGACGAGCGTATGTATTACAAAAAACTGGCAACTCGTCTGTGATGTCTCCGGCGTTACCAATGACTCTCAGTGGCGTTGATTGCTTTACATCAGGCGACACGCTTGCTCGTTTGCCTTCCTATCCCTATCTGAAACCAAAAAAAGCAAATTATCTAAAACAACAAAACGATCAAACGGTGATGTCAATCTCGTTTCACTTAAACAAACATAGTTTTTCCTGGTTGTTTTACCTCGAGTATGTTGATTTCCCTGGGGCTCAGTATCTTGGGCGAGGGTTTGGGCGGGGGCGGGGGCTGGGGCAGTTCGCCGCCCACCCACCGCAGCTTGCGCTCCATTTCGCTGCATCTCCTCACTTCAGTTACGTAGCGCCGTTGGAAGTCGTTTACATGTGGGTTCAGCTGTATGGGAAGAAAACGAATATAAATATGTTTTTTTATGTATATATTTATATTTATGAACACATATGTCCTACTATATCCTACTAGTCCTACTAATATTATAAATGCGAAAGTTTGTGAGTATGGATGTATGTTTGTTACTCTTTCACGAAAAAACTACTGGACGGATTTGGATGAAACTTTACAGTAATATAGGTTATACGTCGGAATAACATATAGGCTACAATGTGTAATGATTTTATGTAATTTTGGTCGTAATATAACGATACATGTCAATTAAGTCGGAAAAAAATCTGGCCTCTAAGAGCTATCTTGACGTACGCTGCCTAAACCATTTGAGTTACACAAAGATGATGGTACCGTAGGATTATTTGTCTTGAATAGTTTTAAATAAAAGTCTGCGACAGCATATATATCTATCTTTTATGTGGATTACTTATGATCAGAATTGTGAACCATAAATTAAGTAAAAAAAAAAAATATATTTATTTAAAATGATCTGTCACGAAACTTAATGTGGCAAACCAAATTCCACGCGAGCGAAGTCGCGGGCAAAAGCTAGTATATAATACGTTATAATGTATTTTTCGGCGCAAAGGCTGTAATTGGAATGAACGTCGCCTAGACTGGATTTCGGCTTTTATATAAACAAAATGTAGAAAGCGAAGAAACACAATGTACCAACGAACAAAGACTGGTAATAAATAATAAATCTTAATTTAATATTGTCCGCTACACCGAACACAAACTTTAAAAAAAAATCCAATTCATTCAAATTAGTAATTTATATATGGCAATTTAACTTAAATTACTTGGCAACTCAAATTTTTTTTAGTAGAAAAAAAAATGTTGATTTGGAAACTCTTCGATTTTTCTAAAATCAAACTAATGTCAAATAATACAATGTCGGTCATTTTGTTTCAACTGTGGATAAGGGTAGGGTATGGTAGTGTCATTTTCCCTCAACTATGGATGGATCATTGCAGATACTGACAAAAAAAAAACGGTCGTATATTGCATAAAATGCCAAATTTCGACTAAACATAGTCGTAACGGGGAAAAGCTCTAGAAATTGTTTCCTCAACTTCCACACGAAATAAAGTTTAATTTTACAATATTGTTTGATTACCCTACTTTGGCAATGTCATTGGCCACCGAGGACATGTATTTTCTCAAAAAGGGGAAGAACATGATTTTTTTATTATTTTTTACAAGGTCCTTAAATATCCTAAAACACAAATTATTCACAAAATTTAAAAAAAACATATTTTTCTGCCAAATTAAGGGTTAAATAGCTCATCGCATAGCAACAAGACTACTTTGGAAATAACTATTCTACATAATTTGCGCAGATCTACCAAATTAATTTTCGCATTCCATCCGCAATGATCCAGTGTTGGAACTTTAGAACGAGACAATCTCGGACGTCACGCTCGCACACAATTATAGTTTTAATTGAAATGACAATGACCACCTCCACTCGTGTCGCGTACAAGTGATTACGTAATATGATAGATACTCATTGGAGTTAATTTACTTTATGCTAGCGGAGAGCGGCTAGCTTTTGTTGCTAATAAACTACTGTCATTGTTAGATAAACGATGAAATGTGCGTATAAATGGCATGTTTCATAGTTGACGTCTCGTTTGACGTCAATATAAACTCTTTATCCACTTTTATGAAATTCTCGTTATGCGGAATACTAACATCACAATATTAGGCTTATATGCCGATCCGTGATAATGGATCGATCTCAGTACAATGTACCACAACTGTTTTTGAGAACTGACATTTATTTCATTTTAAATTATTTTATTTTTTATTGCACCATTTAACATTAAGTCATGCAATTATAAAGGTATAGAAGGCGTATCTAGCATCAAATTTCGCCACTACAAGACAATCTACAACAACAGACAGTGTTTATATATAGTTCAAAATTGGGACATCCCGATTAGTTGGGGACCAGCTTACGAGCTACTTCCGTTCTTCGTGAAGGATAACTTCTGTGATGAATGAATACGACTTATATCTACATAGCTTTTGTACCTAATAATACATTTGATAATATTATAAAATAAATGAAATCTTTTATTTCCATACTACGTTCCATACTACGCAAAATTTTTGGTATCTGTTAGAAGGATCACTATTTATTAGGATGATTAGTTTTTTATTGATTTTTTATGGGATACGAAGGCACACAAGCAGGCGTGTCACCTGATGAAAAGCAACCAACGCCGCCCATGGGCATCTGCAGTGCCATAGGCAGCGCAGAAACGTTACCTGTCTTTAAAGAATGGGTATTCGGAACTGAACCAGGTGAGTGATGAGGGATGTGGGCCCAGCAAAAACCAAAAAGTTACAATGGGCTTACATATATTTTATATTTCTTAATACTTTCTATCTTTAGAAGTGGTAGAACCACGCTGCAGACGAATACTTTGTCAAGAATGGCATAATATTTGTCTGTAGCATGAATGGGCCGGGTCGCCCGGGCAAGTAGCACACTCCCGGAGAAAACCGGCGTCTGAGTGGTAGCTTAGCTATCGCGCTTAGTACGGTGAGCGGTGAGTTCCCTCCCCCTCCCACTCTCATAATGGCACTTTACTTAAAGGTCGGCAACGCTTCCGCACTGCCTATGTCGCTGCGGATGTCTATGGCCGGCGTTGATTGCTTTCCATCAGGTGACACGCCTGCTCGTTTGCTTTTATGTCCCATAAAGAAAATACTGTTATCCTATATTTATACAAATGTATATATTTTGTTTATGGCGTATTTTATAAATTAAAAAAAATCTATCATTCTATCGATAGTGTGTCCACAACCAGCTATACAAATTATCTACTTTAATACCGGTTGTCTGGAAGAAATAGCTATAAGTGATAACAACGCCCTTTGTATATAAACAACATTATAATCAATTATTGTGTAACTTTGCTTGTGGTGTACGATGAAGAATATATTTATCTATCCATGATAATAACAAACGCAAACTTAGAATAAATATCAGTAGAACATACAAATATTTATCGTGTAGGAAATCGAAATCCCAGTTATTAGCTTTTAAAGCGAACCGTGCTAAATTGTGCCTGCGAAATAGCTGTATTATATGATCCGGAATCGTCAAGTTTTGTCTTACTAATTAGTCTTACTCTTTTTCTTTCTTCTTCTACTACTCCCAATACTATAATTCTTATTAATCATTCTATTCTTATTTCAGTGCTATAATTCCAATCCATTAGCCATTCCAACTAAGCTTATAATGCTTGTGCTAGAAAATGATCGTCATCAATAATCCAAGATAGCGATTTTCAATGAATAAAAGGATGAATCGTTTATTAATGATATACACACATACACAATATTTAGAAAAAGAATAGAATGAACAAACCAATAAGAAAATTACGAAGTTTAAAAAATAAGAAAAATATCAAAAAATATAATAACTACGCTTCATTTAGACTCCCTAAAGAGTTAAGAGCCGGAGGCCGAACCTTTCTTTATTAACTTCTTTTTTCTTTCACATTTTACCCTAAGGTAGGCAACGAGTCTGCAGTGCCTATAATGTTACAGATGTTCATTGAAGGCGATGATAATTTTTTCATCGGGTAGCATAAACAGTTTTTAAAATATGATAAGAAAAAAATGTACGTATGACAAAATTTGTGATTGTTTGTATGCTTGTGTGTATGTTTTTGTGTTTATTGTCTTAATTGTGTGAATAGGTCGAGCGTTATCTGTGGGGACCTGAACTTGAAGTTGACGCGAATTAGATAACAGAATAACATCATTGTTCCATTTAAGTATGCCATGTAAATTAATTATGAGTACACCGATTTAACGATGGCGTGCTCCAGCAGTTACAGTCGAATGCTGGACTGTGGCCTCTCTCACAGATAAAGGTGTTTGTGAAGTTCCCTGTGGTACAGATATGAATGTGCAAAGCGGCTCAAACTGGCAAAAAATATAGGTACCTAAAAATGTGTTGCTGCGATTTTTGTCAGCGCTCAAGATCCGTGCCGCCGGGAATATCAGCACTCAAATATTTCCTTGTGAATTTTTCTGGTGTTGAATGTCAAGTTATATGGATGTTAATTGGGGTCAACTGTACCGTCGCCTAATGTCTGTCCTATTAAATAAATAGAGTATCTAGAAAAGTACTATATTCTAAGATCTAAATTTTAAATCATTTTGTTATTTTTTAAATTTTTTTCAATATTACACACCGTGACTTTTTAATTACCTGTGAAAATTAAGTAATATATTCAGTTATCGATATACTAATATATTATATTATATTTGGCAAAGAAAAAAAATATTTTTATGAAATAATATATATAATATCAAAAATTATAAAACAAAAAATCTTGCTAATTCAAATAGACATCATTATCATTCCAATATGAACTGCACCCAAACCAACCTAATTTGGTCGCGTAATATTTAGGTACGGAAGGGATAAACTATGAATGAAAACAATTTGCGCAACCTTCCGACAATAGACGTTTTTTCTCTTTCGCACGCGCTGTTGCCATACTTATGAATACATGCGTCTCATGCATAGTAGGAAACAAATACTACGAAGATGGCGATGGAATATTTGATGCATTTACAGGATTTCTTTGAAGTCCCATAAAACAATATTTTTGTATAAACGCTATAATATTTGATTGTTACTTACTGACATACATATTTTTACAAAGGCGAATTTTCGTTATCTCGGGTAATTAAAAAGTCACGGTGTATATTACAAATATATTTATTGTATTCAGAATGCAGTAAATGTATTCAGAATAAATCTATTATACCTATATATTTTATATTATCTACATTCGTGTGAGTAATAAAATTAAGAAGCAAGGACTCCACTAAAACTGGGATGGGTTTACGATCAATTGCTTGTCATTTTCGGACAAGAGGTGCGGTTTTATCGAGCATAAAATATCTTTATTGGTTATCTTATATTGATGTATTGTAATATCACTTGATATTCTTTTATAGCGATGTGTTAACACATCGTTATAAAAGAATATATAAGGCGGCCATATTGGCATCGATGTTACATGACGTATATTGTAATAAATTAAATATTTGAATGAGTTTGATACTCGAATGAATGAAGGAATTAATGTTATATTTGGTAGAATATATGTAGATAATAAAGACAAAAAAGAGCCATTCAGGTAATGGCTCATTTTCTTCATGAAATGTAGGCGTTGACTATTTACTTTTTGAAAGTAGTATTGTTTATTAGTTTTATTTACTAAACTATTATAGCTTTTTGGCGCCTGCCTGCGACGGCCCCTCGAAGCTACGCAAGCGTTTCAGGCTTTCTACCAAATTTCATTGAAATCGACCCATAAACGACCCATATCGGCCCATGACGATTTTAGCTTTGTATGGCGGTCATCTCTTTCCGCCATTTTGGGGTTTTCTCCCCTTCACCCATGTGTTCGCACTTTTCACCATTTTTTGTTCGAGGACGACCCCGGTAGATATTACGGTTCGGGCGGGCCGTCGGGCAACTTTTTACCAGTTTCAGATCTTCATGGTTTGGATATAATTCCTCTGCTTCGAGCTCTATTCGAACAATTACCTACAACAATCCTAATCTCCATCTCTTACAGTTTCGCAAATAACATGTCGCTCCAACTTCGCTGTTCGCTCCAACGATTGTCGGATATCCGACAAACGTGACCAGCCCATTGCCACTTTAGTTTGCTAATTCGAAAGGCTATGTCGGTGACTTTAGTAAGGCAGCTTTATATAGTATTAATTTATATTTTTTATAGTGAGCTGTCAAAAATTATGTAATAAATATTGGCTCTTTGGAGAACAAGTACGTAGTTAGCCCTAAAAAGTGCAAAAAGTTTTAGTAAAATACAGTATTTATAGATAATAATTTGAAAATACACAAAATAAAGAAGGGTAGGTAGTTAAGTCATTAAGCTGTCCAATGCTATACAGTGAAGGCTGCCGAATTAAGAATAGATTAAAGACAAATTGTAGGAGTAAACGTTTAGCCGTGTTAAAACGAAAGGTAGTAGGGATAGTTACGATTATTTTAATAAGTTTTTTAATGGAAAATAATTTTAATTAGATTAAGGATCAGCGAACTTCAAGCCAGCAGTTGGCGGGAATTGGCGCGGGACTGGGAAAGATAGAGGACTCTTGTTTCTAAGGCCAAGATCCACTTCAGGTCACTGAGTAAGTTTCGACATGTCTCGTCTTGTCACCTCCTATGTGACTCCCACTTTACGTATATATATAACGTATATAATAGTTATAACGTATATAATAGTATATAACGTATATAATAGTTATGAGGTGCAATTGTATGGAGAATAGCATAGCATAGTAGGTCCCACTAGACTAACCCGTGCTGAGACATACCGATTCGGTCATTTTTCGTATTCGGCACAACATAAATAAAAATAAATACATACACACACATATATGTTCATACAATACATTATATATATATACATAAAATATTTTTTTTCACATCTCATATATGTTCCACTGCTGAGCACGGGCCTTCCCATTTCTGGGGGAACGGACGTAAACTCACCACACTTGTTCAATGCGGATTGGCGGAGTTACAAGACTCAGAATAAATATCTGTATGCCATAAATATATAATATTTATTTCGATGCGGGATCAAATACCAGTAACTGTAACATTTACTTTATAACAACAAATTTATAACATTCTGAAGATTTGGTTCCTACTTAAGAAATTTAATTCAATTTACAACTACCATTTTGATTTTTCTGCGTGTTATATATGTTGTACATATATTGTATAGTATGTTCCCTAATACCTCTCTCACCTTTTTTAACCTTAAGACACAAACCTGTTGTGCCTCAGAGTTGACTGGGAGAGAATGAGTTTTAATATTAACTCTGTCTCATATACATTTTTGTGCACAAAAGTTGATATACATAAATAAAAGACGCAGCATTTATTTGGTGTGATGGTGTCACAAATATTTGATGTTAATATTATTTATCGCAAGCTCGCCGTGGCTGTGAAATTCCACCGTCCATCGTGATTGATATGTCACCAATGTTTGTGCCAACAGGTAGGATTGGCACGCGACCGGCCAATGTTATCGTTGTAATAATGTAAACTTTCATACTGCCATTGTAACATTGGTATGAAAGCACCAACAGACACTTAATCATGTCTTTATCGTACAGTAGGCAACGTATCTCCAGTACTCTTACTGCAGAGGTTCATGCGGAGCTGGTTATTTACTATCAGGTAACCAGCTTGCTTGTTTTTTTTTTAATTTTTTGATAAGACAACTAACGATGTTTTTAAATAATACTAAAATTTATTAGAATTTTTCTTATATCTCTAAATAATTATTCTTGATAATCTTTCTAACCAAGAATCTAATGCTTGTGCTATTTAATGGTTTCCATCAATAGTCCAACGAAGGAACCTCTTCATACTAAAATAACCCTTGCCCAATCTCTTCTTCTTCCACTTCTAGACTATGCTGGTGTCTGTTTTCTTGATGCAGCAGAGGAGCTCCTTAACAAACTCGAGCGTCTGCAGAATTTATGCATCCGCTTCATTTTTGGAATTCGGAAGTACGATCATGTATCGGAATTTCGGGTCCGGTTGAAGTGGTTGCCTATTCGACGGCGTCGAGATACTCACTCACATCCTTTCTTTACTTTACTCTGTACTACATAATCCCAGATCTCCAGCATATCTTCAAGAGCGTTTCCAGTTTCTTGTCCCCGGGGATCAGCCCTGTCGCACGTCCTCCTCCCTTCTCCTTCGTATTCCTCCACATTCTTCCAGCCGTTACGGTGGCTCATTCACTGTACACGCAATGCGCTTGTGGAACTCTCTCCCACATACTATACGTGATAGCTCTCACTGAATGTATTTAAGAGAAGAATTAAGGAACATTTCCTTTCAGTATAAAATATTTATATATGTATATATTTATGTGTATATTATATATATGTATCCTCTTAATTATATATAGTATTATATTATATATTATTAGTATTTATATGTTTATATATGTATGGTTTTATATAGTATGTATTGTTAATTTGTTATGTATATTATTATTATATTTTGTTGTTGTACACTTATTTCTTTCCTCACAGCTTTTCTTATCTCTCTTTGGATTTGCTGGAAGAAAACTCAATTTTGAGTTAAGCTCGCCCTTGTACATCTTCTTTCCTTTTAATTCTTGTATTTCCTGTTTTGTGTACAATAAAGTATTAAATAAGGAATCGAACTCACGACAGAGGAATTGTTCGGAATAATTCCGGCCACTAAATTCAACTACCGCACAACGCGCCATAAAGAAAAGTTTCATCCACAGCGTCTGGATGAATAGCGATACAGTACGGTGCGTTTTTCCCGAAACTTCTTTTCTTCTTTTCACTGCATTACCTGTAACCTCTTACGATGTTTTCGAATCGACATGTCATTGCAACCTTCAAAAAACAAGCCTACACATTTCTCAAAGGCCGGCAACGCTTACGCAATGCGTATGGCGCTGCGGATGTCTATGTGCTGCGTGATTGCTTTCCATTAGGTGACACGCCTGCTCGTTTGCCTTCATATGCCATCAAAAACGACGTACATATCATGAGCTCGAGTCTTGCCAATTGCTGTTTGTGCAGACTGCCAGGTACGGAACATTTCTTTTCTGATTGGCAGGATACCCAGATTCGGAATACTACTATTATAAAGAAATTGACAGAGGAATAGCGAATACTTAGAGAAGATTTTGGTCTCTTAGTGAAGTTATGAAAAACAAGGACATACCAATGAAAGAAAAAAGGAAATGTCAAAACAATATAGCGAGAAGTACATTTGGCGTAAAGATACAAGACAAAATAAGATTAAAAGACATAAAAAGTCTAACCAAACTTAGAGACACAATAAAAGTATGTAAGTCAATAAATTGTCATGGACAGGACATACGATAAGGGAAAGAGAGGAGAAATGGAATATGGAGGAGAATGGAGATGGGAAAAGGAGCAAAGAGCGACAGATAAAACGCTGCGAAGATGACGTCACAAGAGTCGCTGGCTAAAAATGAATAGGATTAGCGAGAGATAGATAGAGCGGCATGAAAATCTTTGAAGGAGGCCTTTGTCGAATGACAAGCTGTCGTTTCCACAAATTAAGTCTAACTAATTAATCAATGATAATTAATGAGAGATAGTATTATTAATGGAGTCAGGCGTTACTTTGCGGAAATCCATCACTATATGGACAGTCAAAAGTTTTACTTTGCTAAGGTCCGCGACAAGCAAAACAATAACAGAAAATTAATAATGTGTGTTTTTTCCGTTGGGTTAAGTGGATTTATTTGGAACTTAAACCAAAAACTTACCGAAAATCGGCCATCAATTCTCCACCCACCAACCATAATACACAACACCAAACATACACTACCACTTTTCCATCTTGTAAACGACACGTGTTTCGCCCCAACACGAGACATCTTCAGGTATAGTAGACTCTACGGAAGACAACCGAAAGTGGTTGTTTGGACTTTTCGATTTCGGAAGGCTTTATTTATACTTATACATATTGATCCCAAAGCGGGAATCAAAGCAGCGGCAAGCGGCGAATAACTTCACGTGTGAGCCAATTAGACAGTATTTTTAGAGTAAGGCCCCGTTACATTATCAAGTTAAATCTTTAGCGGAAATCCGGAGAAAGATTGTCTGATTTGAAATAATAGTTACTATACACAGTAATCTGACAATAAAGTAAGCGATGCTATCAATACAAGGTTAAATCGTTTACATTTACGTGTTATTATTATGCAAATAACGTAGTAGTTACACTGCATTTAAATTAGGTCATAAATTCCCAATGTGAGCGTCGCAATAGCAGGCAGTGGCGGATTTACCAGCAGGCTGAGTAAGCTGGATCCTTGGGCGGCAAATTTGTTCAAATGACTTACTGCCAAAGCTCTTACACAAGTGCCCTCTATACTGTATGATTCATATCACTTATTCATAAAAACTTATTTGAATATAATAAAACTTTTTTTAGTATAGTAACGTTTTAACTTTATTTATATTAATGTTGTTTATTAATATTTTTGTTCTGTCATCCTGACTATAATGTATCACCAAATTATCTTTTTAACACTGTGTTGGGATAAACACAGTGTTAAAAAGATAATTTGGTGGTAACGGTGATAACGGTTGTCCGGAAGAAATAGAGACGCTATTAGCGATAAGAACGTCATTTGTATATAAATATTACAATCAATAATTGTAGGTTTACAATAAAGAATATATCTATCTTTATATGTGAATAGAAAGATGAAAAAAATAACATATTATTAGAAGAGTTTTATTTGAAGAAGAAGCCCTGTAAAGATCCTGGTGGTATTAGTACGGTGACCCCACAGTACCAACTATATATATATATATATATATATATATATATATATATATATATATATATATATATATATATATATATATATATAATATAATCGTGCTTGCAGGATAGCTACATAGTTAATATATATATAATATACTAGGCTCAGAGCGTGGGCGGGGCCCACCGAGTCAATGGACGCGGGTTCGAACTCAGCATCGGAATAAATATATTTATGTATGGTCTACAAATATTTATTCCGAATCTGGTAATCCCGCTAATCCGCATTGGACAAGCGTTAACGTCCATTCCTCCAGAAATGAGGAGGCCCGTGCTTAGGTTTTACCGAATGTCAATTATGATGTAATAAGTATTCTTACCTCGCCTTTTTAGTAATATATGATTGATATTACTTTGCCCTACGGGAAAGAGGCATGACGATATGTATCTATATATGTACGACGATATGTATGTTATACATATTCCAGGCCCGTTGGTTACAATATTATTAAATAAACTGTTTAAATCTATACCGATTCAGTGACTCATTTAAAAAAGTCGCAATGAAACATATCTATCTACTCCATATTCTGTACGATGTGAAGGGTTAGAACAAACTCTATCATATCTATTTTTGGGGATGTCGGTCGGCCTAAATACATTTCCTTGTATATTTTTATGATAACATCCAAGGTGACCCTTTTATATAATTACGGTCGCTTCGCGTGACTGAAATCTAATACGTACAAAAATTTAAACCATATGTTAGAAAACTAATGGTGGGGTTCTATAAAGAACTTTAACGAGTTGGCTTTGCAGAAAAAAAAATGGTGGACATTCTACGCTCGTCAAGATACATTCGACGACGATCAATTGGCTCAGTGGCGGAGTCAATGGTCGCGGGTTCGATCCCCGCATCGAAATAAATATATGTATGGATTACAAATATTTATTCCGAGTCTGGTAACCCCGCCAATCCGCATTGGACAAGCGTGGTGGGTTAACGTCTGTTACTCCAGAAATGGAGAGGCTCGTGCTCAGCAGTGGGACATACATGGGCTATTAAAAAAAAGATACATTCTCCTTTCCAACACTCATCTATTCCAGCGGTTCCAGCACATTGTCACTCCAGTTCGCTAACATAGAGAGCTACATATATCGGTGACCAGTTCTGGAATTTCTTCATTCGGACTCCGACATATCCACCAGATGAATTCCAAGCATAACTCTCTCTGCAGCTCTCTGAGTAACTCTGAGTTTGTGATCAAATGGCCTCAGAACAATAGGACGCACTGATCAAAGACTTTTGTCTTCCGGCTTTGGAGTATTGGTGACAAAAATACTTGATAGAGATTCCTAAATGTTGAATACGGTTACATTTAAATATAAGCGATATGTCCGGTAATGCTTTCAGAGTCTTGCTATACATTTATGTTTTTTTATGGGATAGGAAGGCAAACGAGCAAGCGTGTCACCTGATTGAAAGCTATCAACGCCGTCCATAAACATCTGCAGTGCAGAAGCGTTGCCGGCCTTTAAGGAAAGGTCATTATGGGAGGGGGAGGGGGGGTTGGACCTCCGGAACTCAACCGTTTACCGGACGAAGCGCAGTAGCTAATCTACCATTCAGACGCCGGTTTTTTGTGGGAGTATGGTTTTTCCCCGAGCGAGCCGGCCCATTCATATCACAGAAAAATAATATGCCATTCTTGACAAAGTCAAATTAATACTCCCTGTACTCCCTGACGAAAGTATTTTTATGGGATAGGAAGGCAAACGAGCAAGCGTATCACCTGATGGAAAGCAATTAACGCCGTCAAGAGACATCTGTAACACCAGAGACACCACACATACGTTGTCGGCCTTTAAGATATGAGTAGGAATATTATGAATCTTTCTACTCAAATCTATAATATTTGTTTATTTATATTACAAACATGTACATTAAGTAATAAAATCCGTCCCACCTACCATGAAAGTCTGTGTATTACATAGCAGACATTTCCTAGAAACAAAAAAAATATGAAATGCCCATTACGTGGCTGTCTGTTAAAACGGATAGGTCATCGTTCATGGTTGGGATTTCGCGTGCCACGCTAGGGAGGGGCTCTCGTGACCCTTATATCGATTGAACAACGGGCCAATGCGCTATTATATTCAGCAGTGCGCCTATCAAACACGACAACAGGAATAGGTAGGTGCATATAATTCAAGGCGGGTATCGATATCGACGCAAAGCGAAAACGTTGTAAATGACGCAGGTATCAAAAAAACTTATTCCATATTCAAATAAAAAAAAAAGTACTGCGCCAAATGGTCTGAGTCTCGCAGCACTACGACCAACAGATAATGTTGTACAGCGTTGAAACTGAAATACAAGTTTTTTAGAACTCTTAAAATTTTTTTTAACTCTGGGGTTTAGTTTTAATTTTGCGGTATACTACGTTTTGGCTGTTTTGCGTAGATACTAAAAAGAATTGTGACTACTTTTAATTTTTATTATTTTTTTAAAGACAAGAAATGTCTTTAATATTACTAGACTCTTGTTAACCATTCCAACTAAGCTAGTAATGCTTGTACTAGGAATTTCGAATTCTTTATTTTGAGCGTAAGAAATTACATTTAATTTGTCAAACGTCAGTCCGCTAACAGCTTGTACCATTTCGCAATGAAGTTCCTCTGAACGGAGAAGAACAGACAAAAGAAGTTCCGAAAAACGAAAGAAATAGTTTTTAGCAATTTTCTCAGTTTCGCCCGCAGGTTGACAGTTGACAGATTGGGAAACAAAGTCCAATAACATTAAATCTGCCTGTTGTACATCTTGTGCAAAAAAGTTTAAATAAATAAAAAAAATATAGAATAAGTATAGAAGTTGGGAACATTGACTCAGAAAGTGGAACTTCGTCACAGAGGCAAATTAGAATGTCGCATTTAATTTACTTGCACTATAATCATCAAAGCAAAACAAAAACTAAATACAGCCGTACATTTGAACGATCACAAGGCACCGTAATAATTCCAATAACCAAACTCCCTTTGTTCTGCTACGGTTGTTTTACTACTGACGCCAGGTCTGATTCGTTGCGGCTTGTTGTCTCGCTTTTGAGAATAAGCGAAACTCAATAAAATAATATAGTGCTCTAGATCAATTAACTCAAAATTGGTCAACTTCATTCTTAGACCATTGCAATGTTTAAACAGCAATATCGAGTCCGGCGTCGACCCTGCGTCGGCCCTACAAAGACCGGGGTGCGGTAGGTGACCGCCCCCCGGTCTTTGTGTACCAGGGCCTGGATTTACATTTACATTTACCACCATATACATCCGCTCCCCGCGGTTTTGGGTGAGTATGGAGTGGAGGTCGCCAAATCGCCGAGACACGCCGACACAGGGTAAGCTCAAGTAGTGGGGTCCCGATCCCCGAGGCTCGTTCCCACAACCCTAACAAACACGGTGCGGAAGTCCCCGTATGGATGTCGCAGCAATAGATCAGTCGGTAAGCCTCGCCCTTTCTTACAATCTGAAATCGAGAGTTCGTATCTTCCACTGGACTATTGATGTGAACCATATCCTAGCACAAGCATTATTGGCTTAGTTGGAATGGTTAACAAGAATTCCAATATTATTCAATACATTGCTGGTGTTCTTTGAAAACAAAAAAGATATTGAAACAATATAATGGAGATGGACGATGAAAGTTACTTTGTTGAGATCCGCGAACATAAAACAGAAAAATAATACTGTGTGCTTGCAAAGAATTGTATGGGAAATCACGAGTCTAATTCTTTCGGTCGTCAGTTCACCCGATCTCTCAGCATTTCAGCATAGTTACCAACGTTGACAAGGTTAAACACAATACCATTTTTCACTACAAACACAATGCGTTTTTCCCCGACACGAGACATCCCTAGGTACAAATTAATATATTAATTATATATCCATCTAATGACTCTACGAAAGACAACCGTGGGATGGAGATATATTGGAGGCCGTACTCTTTATCAATTCGTCTTCTTTCATTGTTCACGTTCTCCCTCTAAGGTAGGCAATGCATATGCAATGCCCTTATTGCAAGTCCATGGGTGGTGGTGATATACTAGTTATCAATAGGTTAAAAGGACACTATACATTCTTTTGGTGGCCTACGTTAGGGTAAAGATGCAAATAATTGGGGGAAAAAGAAGGATTTAATAACCTCTCATTGAGTCCTTCTCAGAAGAAGAAGAAATGGCAAGGAGTAAGGTTTTTAGAACACTGAACTCACCATACGAAACGAAATGCGGTATACCCTGTACAAGTTAGCTTGATTTTTTTGACAGATGTAAATTTTTCTGATCGACATAACTTTGCAATGACGAACATATTATTTTCTAAATTTAATGATTTTAATAATTGTAAAATATTCAAAAAACACATAACACAACAGTCCCTAAAGATTCTAGCGTTATCCAAAAATTTTAAGACTTTTTATTGCTTCAAAGTAAAATTTAAATAGGAACACTGAAAATAATAGACGCTTGTACAATGTTACATCGATCTATACTGTATACTGCCTCTTATTCGTGTCCCATCCGTCCGACCGATGTAACATGCAGTTTTAAGTTTTCATTCCTGTCGGCAGTCATAATGGCTGTCGTCGATTTTATTCATAGCCTATATAAAGGCTATGAATAATATCCTAATGAATAGTCCCAGGATGTCCCTACTGGGCACGGGCCTCTTGATTTTTGGAGGAACGCTCATTAACCCACCACGCTTGACCAATTTAGATAGGCACGGTAACCAAAAGGTCGGAATAAATATCTGCGTGAGATACATGTATATGTATTTATTCTGATGCGACTATCGAACCCGCGACTATTGACTCCAAAGGTTTTGCTACTAAGCTAATCAGAATATCAATGAATTGTTAACTTGAAATTTAAGCTACCTTAAAATGTTTACGATCGTTGTCAAATGTCAGTACACCCGTTCAAGGGTAGTTGGCCTTATTAACATAGGTTTGCGTGACAGCCAACCATAAAAAAAAACGGGTGAATTCTAGACGTTGCCATAGAAGCTTTATATAAAAATACAGGATGTCCCAGAACTCAACGTCAAGCCGAAACGGGGTGACAGGATTGATTGTAACCATCATGAGAAAAATCAGATAGAAAAATCTATCCCATGCAGTTTGAAAATTATGGGCATTTAAGAAAAACCTTGAAATTTGGTCAAACTGTAACCATTTTTCGGTTATTATGGTTAATTTTTATTATTTTTGTTCATTTAAACTTTGAAACCGTAACCCTAAATAACATTTTTAGAATCACTGTAAAAAATAATGACACAATTGCCCCAAGTTTCCTAGAATTAAGAGTATTTGTTAAACTATGAATTTAAAATTTTCACAAAAGTTGGCGCATTTAATCAGGATTGTAAAATGGTACAATACTTGTTAGATTCATACTAAAAAAACGAGTAAAAAAATAAAAACCTCAAGTAACCCGATTTTTGCTAACCCGTTTTACTCAGTTAAAATGTTTTTTATTCGCACAAGCTCTTGAAAGGTTCTTAATTTTAAGACCTTCAGATAGATTTTTTTCTGATTTTTCTCGTGATGGTTACAATCAATCCTGTTGACGTTGAGTTTTGGGACACCCTGTATAATACAGTGTTTGTGTATATAAACTGTACGTGTTTCGTTTTATCATTAAAACAAACGTGACAGTCCATTGCTGGGCATTGGCCTCCCTTAAAAAATAATATACCTTAATCCCCATATTCGGCAAACGAATCCCAATCAGTATGGTTTTTATAACTCAGATCGCTGTTACCAAGAAACTTAAAGCGTTATTATAAAAGTAAATATCAAGGCTTGGTATTTGCTTCTATAGTCGCCCTTTATGACATCCACGGAAAGTAATGGGGTGTCTTTATTCTATGTTGGGATCCACACGGTAAGATTATTGGTATAGACGAGTGTAGAATAGTGGTGAAGACACGCTGCAGACGAATACTTTGTCAAGAATGGCATAATATTTGTCTGTAGCATGAATGGGCCGTCTCGCCCGGGGAAGTATCACACTCCTACAGAAAACCGGCGTCTGAGTGGTAGCTTAGGTACGGCGCTTCGTACGGTTAGCGGCCGAGTTCCGGAAATAAAAGAAGAATTCCCGTCTCCCGTCTTCAATCTATGTCATTTTACTGCGTTTTCGATTTTTCACAATGATATAACAAAAATTAAATAAAAAAGAACAATAATAAGGTATTATTGTTGTTCTATGAAGATGTTTATTTAATTTACTTTTAAAACGACGTAACCAAATATACGTTAACAAAAATAAAACGACGAAATAAATAGTAATTTAAATTTGGATCAAATCACTCAGTAGGAACCAAATTAACAAAATGTTTTAAATATATATGTCATATCATCACTTACTGGTATTTATTACATATTTCTTTATGTATATATATATTATTATGTATGGTATGTATTTATGTATAGTCTATATGTATGTATAACCGAATCGGTATGTCTCAGCACGGGCCAGAATAGTGGGGTCTACTATGCTTCATCCAATTTCACTTTATAACTTTTTTAAATAAATAAAAAAAAAATATTTAAAAATAGTGTAGGTAGGAAATATTTGTTCTTGTTTGATATTCCAAATATATTATCATAGTGTTATGACATGAGATAAGACAATACAACACGAAGTGATAAAATGCAATTCCATTAATATGTTTTGTATTTGAAATGATGACTTCAACCCTGACCTTTACGAA
Organism: Baronia brevicornis; assembly: GCA_031353405.1. Lineage (NCBI taxonomy): Eukaryota > Metazoa > Arthropoda > Insecta > Lepidoptera > Papilionidae > Baronia > Baronia brevicornis. The sequence continues at coordinate 11,137 of JASFAT010004656.1, read as the reverse complement.
GATAAAACACAGTTAATGTGGAAAACTACAAACTTCCCAAGCCTTTGATTTAAATGTGAATTAATAAAAAATTTGTTCAAACTTAACCCTAATCGGTCGCTAGCTTTTTATACGTGATTCTCGCTAAGTTGTAGCTATAGATACAGTTTTCATTGACTTAATTCGTTTTTGGGCTCAATTTATCAAAAAAAAAAATTGGAAAAGGCAATGATATATAACTGGAGATATCAATTGTTCTGTTACGGATATTTAACTAATAATGCAAATAGTGCATGCATTTCACACAAAGCGAGTTTCAACATGTCTCTCTAGCTAGCACTCGTCAACTTCAACTCGTAATAGCATCTATAGCTCAGTTGATAAAGCACGACCTAGTGATCTGTACGTAATGGGTTCGAATCCTCCATTGGCCTGGGTAGTAATATTAAAAACGTTGCTAGGTGTCTAAAAAAAAAGCCTTTTTTGATGGGGTAGGAAGGCAAACGAGCAGGCGTGTCACCTGATGGAAAGCAATCAACGCCGCCCATAGACATCCGCAGCGCCATAGACAATGCGGAAGCGTTGCCGACCTTAAAGGAAAGTGTCATTACTGAAGTTGAATGGGGAGGAGGAGGGGGGAGGGTGTTGATCCTCTGGAACTCAGCCGCTGACCGGACGAAGCGGTAACTAAGCTTCCACTCAGACGCCGATTTTCTGCAGGACTGGTACTTCGCCGGACGAGCCGGCCCATTCATGCTACAGACAAATATTATGCCATTCTTAACAAAGTATTCGTCTGCAGCGTGGCTATACCACTATAAAACTTTGCTAGCTGGAAGGGTTATGTTGGTGACCTTGGTTCTTTTTTTATGGGATATGGAAGCAAACCAGCAAACGTATCACCTGATGGTAAAGCTATTAACGTCGCTCATAGATGACGTCTGGAACACCGAGGGATCTTTGAAGATTTCAATGTTGTATCTCATTCTCCGGTGGATTTATTCATTTCAAATCATATTCATCAGCAGTCTCCATAGCAAACTCCGAGCAGTTTTCATAGCTTCCTGAGAAACTTTGAGCTTTCTTGAGCGGACGGATTGCCAGAATTAGCAAAAGGTGTCGCAAAAGCCGGTTCACTGATAAGGCCATTGTGATAAATACTTTTTCACAGGAAGGAGTCCAAATAAACAAGCTTATCTAATTGGAGCCCAGCCAGTAAATACAACGGACTCGATAACGTCATTATTTCTCTCATATTTAGTTAATTGTTACAATTAAGCAGAAGCTATTGTGAAATAGATGACATAATGGCTTTGTCAGAGTCAATGGTCGCGGGTTCGATCCCAGCATAAGGGATTTGAATGTATGTGTATGTATATACACTGTATAGTTAGTTTTTAATTTTTTCTTTAGTAAGCTGTACCAACTCCTAACTAATTTTCTCAGTATCATCTGCAGGTTGAGTGTAGGGAATGCCCAGTGGCATTAAGTCCGCCTGATGTGCATTTTGTACAAAAAAGATTAAATAAATAAATAAGAAAAATATATGTACGCCCAACAGATATTTATTCTGAGTCTTGTTACCCCGTCAATCCACGTTGCAAGTATGGTGGGTTAATGTCTGTTTCTCTAGAAATAGGGAGGCCCGTGCCCAGCTGTGGGATATATATGAGCTAAGAAAAAAATTGTATTGACGTATGTACTCGTAGATAATAAATGATATATAACGGTAAATGTTACGTTCGTACCAGTAGCCCAGTTAGTTAGGGTTGCACTTGCAATGTATTGTCATAGATTTGATTATAATTGTTTTATTATTTGTTGTTCGAATCGTCGATGACCGGGATCTTACACAACGGCTTGATTCTCAGGTATTGCGGAGGGATGTGGCATCTCTGAACATCCTTTATCGCTTTTACCATGGGGACTGCTACGAGGAATTGTTCGGAATAATTCCTACTGCTGAATTCCACTACCCCACAACTCGCTGAAAGGAAGTTTCATTCCCATGAATTGTATGAATGGAGATCCGGTACGGTGTGTTTTTTTCCGAAACTTTATTCCGCGCACGACCATCCTGTGGATCCAGCTACCTTTAGCGATAGATTTCTGAACCAATATGACATTGGAACCTTCAACAACCAAGCCTACTCATATATCAAAAACCGGCAACGCGTTTGCGATGCTTTGCCTTGCGGATATTGCAGATGTGTATTCTGTATTGATTGCAATCCATCAGGCGACACGCTAGCTCGTTTGCCTCCCTATCCCATAAAAATATACCTAACATTAAATTATTGATGTAAATTATATGTGTGATGTATACACTGTGACTTTTTAATTACCCGAGAAAGCTAAAATTCGCGTTTGTAAAAATATGTATGTCAGTAAGTAACATTCAAATATTATAGCGTTCATACAAAAATATTGTTTTATGGGACTTCAAAGAAATCCTGTAAATATTACGCGACCAAATTAGGTTGGTTTGGGTGCAGTTCATATTGGAATGATAATGATGTCTATTTGAATTAGCAAGATTTTTTGTTGTATAATTTTTGGTGTATATTAAGGACATTTTTAAGAAAATTTTTCTTCACCAAATTTAATGTATATCGATAACTGAATATATTACTTAATTTTCTCGGGTAATTAAAAAGTCACGGTTATATTTTCAATAGATCAATTGGTATGGCTAACAAGAATCGTAGTAATAATATTAAAATATTTTTTTTGGAATCTGTCTGTTAATAAATAATCACTTCCCCCCATGGTCATCTACTAAACAACTAGCGCTATAGATGCGTTGTCTACTGTAACGTATCAGCCGTTCTGCTTACGAGGACACCCGGGATCTTTAGGGGGTTTTATATTCTATAAAATGAAATTCTTCCAAGTGATATTAATTTATTTTTCTATTCACTGTACATTTATATTTTATCCACACTTTATAAATATTATTTATTTGTGCAATGACAGGCGATATGTTACATTCGAGACGTCAGTCGATCGAATGCATTTTGTTTTTTTTTTATAAAACAATTTATTTCTTTTTCATTTTTAATATGAAAATTACGAATGAAAAAAAAAACTTAATATAATATCAAAGGTTTTATTGTCTTCAAATAAAAAGTTTTAATGCATAAGTGATACATTTATGAATGTATCACTACACTACCTTACGGTAAGATAGGCATAATAGGGAAATAAAGGAAGAGGACCGGATTTGTGTTTCACCGGATCCGGACCGGATCTGTCATTCAACACAAAATCGTGTACCTGCGTTATTTTAGTTAGTTTATTTTATCACGATTTAAAAAAAACGTGTTTCGTTCCAATGCCACGCTTCGATCGTTGTGTGCATTTTATCACAAATATATGAAAAATAACGATTAGACATTCACTGCGATAGTGTGGTTGCAATACACGCACCATTGTAAATCTAGCATTTAAGTTTTTATGTACTTTGTAATATTGTCAAGTCTGGTTTTTTTTTTTGGGATAGGAAGGCAAACGAGCAGGCGTGTCACCTGATGGAAAGCAATCAACGCCGCCCATAGACATCCACAGCGCAATAGGCAGTGTGGAAGCGTTGTCGACTTTTAAGGAAAGTGACATTATGGGAGGGGGAGGGTGTTGAGCCTCCGGAACTCAGGCCGCTCACCGTACGAAGCGCGGTAGGTAAGCTACCATTCAGACGCCGGTTTTCTGCGGGAGTGTGGTACTTCCCCGGGCGAGCCGGCCCATTCATGCTACAGACAAATAATATGCCATTCTTCTGCAGCGTTCTTCTTCTTCACAGTATTCGTCTGCAGCGTGGCGTCTACCACTACACACTATGAAACTGTGAAACGTGGCTTCACTGTACATTAATATTGAGTTCCATTTTAATATGTACGAATTAATTAGAATAATGTAATCTTTGTATCTCCAATTGAACGTCCATAAATAAATAAAAAAATCAATAATTCATATTTAAAATTAAATATGGAAAAAAATTTGACTCACATCTCTAAACTGCGCAATGCCAGCTTCTCCAAGCTCATACATGGAGATGTAGGCGGCCTCTGGTTGTACGAATAGCTGACACAGTACCATCTCCTCGCTTCTGAACATTGTCCCCATATTGCTGTACCTTGGGGAAAAAGTATTGCATACAAATATTTGTTATACAAATCATTATAACCAACTATGAACAGACCACTTCTGGTAAGCAGGACATCTAATGTTATTGTATTGTATGTGTATGTGTATGAGTAGTAGTATATATATGTGTATGTGTGTGTGTATCAATTTCGTCAGTACGGTCCGCAATCTGACCACTTTGGTTCTGTCTAAAAAACTCTAATAGAACGCCTGGCATATGCTAAGTTAGAACCGTTCTGAAATACTTTTTAGATTCAAATTATTTTCTTTTTGTATATGCGTTTAATATAATATTTTTTAGGTTTTCTTTTTAATATTAAAATAAATAAAAAAGTGTCATGAATAAAATTTTCTATTTCTAATGGTAATTAATCTCCCCCACCCATTGACAGATTATTTGCAAAACCCCTAGTATTGTATTTTAGATACAATAATATAAGATGTTTATATTGCTTTTAAGATTTAGAAATTAAGATAAATCTTAATTTCTAAAACATACAAAGAAATATTACTTCTTTTTTTATTTTGAATTTATTTTTTCTTTTATACAATTACAATTAATATATTTGAATTATAATTACATAGTATCTAATTTTTAATCGCACAATTACATACATATGGACAATTTTCGTTACGGAATACAATACCAGATGATACCAGAGTGAAAGTTACTACAGGGAATTCGGTCTTTTGCAGAACTGTGGTACTTCCCTTACCTTCCCTAACGTATTCATTCGTGTTACAGAGCGGGTAATTTCCATAAATGATTACGAGTAGCATTTTAAACCCCCCTTAAATAATATTCTCCTAAAATATAACATCACGACTAATAATTAATCGTCAGCCTACATTTTTCAATCGAAGAGGCGTGACTTAAATAACCACACTAAAAACACACTAAATGACTCTAGGCCAAGGTTAATGTTAATCGTTGTAGAATGAATAATGCGTAAAATATTATAGTAAATTAGTTTTTACGTATGAGAGCTACCTTTAGCGACAATAGATAAATGTTAGGTTCTCTATTTTTATTTTTTTAAAAAAAGGAGGCCTAAACTTTCATACCTTCTGCTTCGGTTAGTGTCCAACTATATATTTTTTAGGTTTTAATTTTAGTATTAAATTATTGTAAAAAAAAAAGAAAAAAGTTTCATGAATAAAGTTTTCTATTTCTAATGGACAGATAGATGATTTGCAATACCTAATAATAATAATAATATTTTAGTAGATACAATAATATAATATGTTTTGTTTTGCAAGATAAATCTTTATTTCTGAAACATACAAAGAAATCGTGCTTCTTTTTTTATTTTGAATTTATTTTTTCTTTAATTACAATTAGAATATAACTATTGATATACATATGTACGAGTATATCGAGAGTTTATACTTTAATTATTTATTCCGAGTCTGAATGTCACACCAGCTTTGGACAAGCGTGAGGTTTAATGACCATTATTCCAGAAATGCTCCTCAAATTTGGAAGAGACCCTAAGCCATCACGCCCAGCAGTGGGACGTACATAAACCGTCAAAAATGTCGCCAAGTTGCAAGCAAAGTCTAGCAAGCCCACACGAACATTTCGTGCCCCTCAAGAGATATTATATATTATCGTAAAGATAGTACATATATAACATTAAAAATACTGCGTACATTTCAGTAATAAGACTGCTTGCTGCTTTTTTTTCTTGTCGCTGCCAATTTATTGTAAACTAAACCTTAATGCACTCTGGATACGGTGTAGTTTTCTCGAAATTTCTTTCCACACACCACCACTGTGTTGAACCAGCTACCTTAGTGGTATTTCCGAAGTGATACCTCATTGGAACTTACAAAAAACAAGTCTATACATATTTTTTCTTTTTTTTTTGATGATAATTAGTTGTAACTATTATACCAGTATCAAATAAAATACGATAACATTAAATCTCTTGAAATATAACTAGCCAAATTATCACGTTACGTCTTATAAAATGGTGGCTACCAAAACCTTCTACGGACTTTTTCAGTCAACTTAAAAGTCATGATACACGCACTTATTTCATATTACTTCACTTATACGCCTTAATCAAATTATATTGTATAATATATCTTACCACAATTAAACAATATAACTGATAATAATATAAGATTATGACAATGAAATAAAAACAACGTCACTGATGTAAGTTGGCGGGAAAAGTAAGTCTATACATTTGACCGGTAACGATTCTGCAATGATTCTAGTGATGCAGTTGTTTATGAGCGGCATCGATTACTTTATCGGCGACACGCTCGGCACAAAAATTAATTAATAATTCGAAATGTTTTCCTTTAAAATCGATATTCGTTTCATCACATACGAATTAATTCGGATATCGGAGATTACAGTTGGTGTTCGCGCACGCGCGATCACTTGGGCATATGTATTCTTGTGCATTGGACGTTTCTCGAATATCCCAGAAATTGTCAGAATCGAATCGTCTAGAACAGTGATTCTCAACCACTGTGCCGTGACATTATTGTGTGTCCTCAAACTTTTAAAAGGTACCGATAAATTTTAGAAATGCAAACTATTTCACAGCATGAGTATTAGTTATTAACATTCTTTTAAACTTATTATTTTTTTTTTGGTATACGACAGCAAACGAGCAAGCGTGTTACCTGATGGAAAGCAATCAACGCCGCCCATAGAAATCCGCGAATAAAATTATAAAAGACTTACCTATACTCACTTGTTATGTGCCACCGAATTTTGAAAGTATTGAAATTGCACCGCAACAAGAAAATTTCAACAACAAGTTTGAAAACCACTGGCCTAGAATAGAAGTGCCGTTTTTATCGCAGCGTTTATGACGAATTAAAAGACTGCAACGTTGGTTCTCTCTGAGAAACGGATCGCAAGTTAGGTTCCCGTATCTCAATTTCCACTATTACGTTCAGTCTAACCCCTTTATATCCCACTGGTGGGTTTAGGCCTCGTCCTTTGAAATCTTAATTCTTCTCTATCTCGAAGTACACGCAGATCTTATTAGCATCTTTAACTATGTAATCGGCCCACCTAACAACAGCACATCAGGGTCTTGAATAATCAAGTCTTGAGTATCCAGTTCATCGGATATCGTTATAACTTGCAACATTTGTATGGCTTACAGATATTTGTTGCCAGACTCGATGCTTATTCATTGAATCCAGAATCGTATTCATAGATTTATATCTTTGGTTATATTACATTGGGCATCTTGATTATTTAGTAGTTAAAAATGTTAATTAAATTTAAATTGTTTATTAAAAAAAAATAACTCCTCAATCAAAAGGTTATAAAAGGGTTGACTAGATGCTTTAAGGTATTTTCTGCGGGTCACACAAAAAAGAAAAAATATATTAGCATTACCTAATGTATAGAAGAATATTCTTGACAATTAGCTCGTAAAGGCAACACTGTCAAGGTTATAGATATGAGCCATGCTTTCCCAGGACTTGAGGAAAGCATTCATAAACTGAGGTTGACTATTAATAGACAAATATAATATATTAGCATTGCTTAATATATACTAGAATATATTAATGACGGTGAGCTCATAAAGGCAAGGCCGTCGTGGTTATAGATATGAGCCAAGCGTTCCCGAGACCCATCCATAGATAGGGAAGCATCCATTAAAACAATCAACCGCCCATAGACAGTATTTCCCCCCTTTCCCAAAAAGAGTAGTTAAGAGTACAAAGCGTTTTGTTTTAGCATTTATTTTGCCAAAAAACTATATTTTAAAATTTTATTACAAATAATGGTGAAACAAGTATGTAAAAAAAATGTAAAAGTAATTTTTTGACACAATATGAAACGCGCAATTCCATTCGAGTAATTACTCACGTATACCTAAAGTGACCATACGTCCCATTTTAAACGGGACTGTCCCTTTCTTCAGTCACCTGTCCCTTTTCCGAAACCGCGCGAAAATTTTAAATTAGCACGTCAAACATAAGCCATATAACTTAAAAAAAAAAGTTGCATATAATTTAATAATAATTACTGTCACAGAAACTTTTCTTTAATAAAGCTGGTGTTCTATTTTTTCTAATTATAATTAATGTAAAAACTGATTTTGTTGTTACAATTGTTCAAAGTAGAGAACACTAAAAAGTTGTGTTTATTTTCATTGTTACTTGCTAACTGGCGTATATAGACTCACTAGCTTCTGCCCGTGGCTTCGCTCGCGTGGTATTCAGTTTTATACGCGCGAAAACTATCGTGCGTCCTGTGAGAGTTATTGTTTCGGCATAAAAGTAGCCTGTTTGGCCTCGGATCTTCAACTATTTCTATGCCAAATTTTATCACAATTGCTTTAGCAGTGAAAGCGTAACAGACTTCTCAACTATAATATTAATATGGAAGTGTGAGCGTCCCGTTTTCAGTTAAAAAGGAATGGTCAGTTTAAATACCTTGGTCATTCATGATGCCACCGAATTGCTTTTTTTAAGACATGAACAACCGGACTTTTCCCGCTAATATACATGAGTGATGTTGTGTTTTTATTTTATTTTCGATATATCTCGATTAAGGTGAAAAAGTGTTGTGAAATAAAAAATGCGTGTACCGTGCTTTTTTTGGTGCAGAAATCTAAGTTTTAGAAGAATGGATAGCATTTTATTAATACGTAACATAAAAAGCTAACTAGTAGAAGATGTCTACTTCTACTTCTACATTCTTTTTTTCAACATGACATGTTTTTTTTATAGCCGGGGCTTCCCGAATTCTAAGAGAATGGATAATTAAATTATCAATTTTATTTAAGGCGGATTGGCGGTTCATATAGAATTGGTATAAATACCTGTAAGTACATATTTATGCCGTTGCGGGAATTGAACAGGTGACTTTTTACTCCGAAAGCGGCATCTAAACTACTAAGCCAATTAGATCGACTAACAGTTTATATAAATTGTGACATCCAGTAGAAAACATAACATACTCGAACCTTTTATTTATATAAGTTTATTATTATTATATTATATATTCACGCCTATCCCCCGCAGGGGTTGGCAGAGACCACAGAGTTCCATCCGCTGCCATTCATCGCAGCGAAACCGCTCTTCATTGGTCGCTTTTCGCCTTCGTGAGAATCAGGACGTGACGGGTGGCGAACCACGTCGCCGTCATTTTCAACAAATTAGGTATATTAAATTCGTCTTAGCGAATCCCGCGAGCCGCAAGGGAGGATGGAGGTCAGCCCCAACAGAGCCCTGCATGCTGAGGTAAGGCACTATAGTACCCGGGGGAGCCCGTACCCGGGACGATCGGCACGCTTGCGACTAGGCTTGAAGGGACAGGAAAGGAAATGCGGATTGGGGGGGTTACCAGACTCGGAATAAACATTTATAAATCCATATAAATATTTATTCCGATGCGGGAATCGAACCTTCGACTATTGACTCCGCGGGCGGAGGACCCCGCCACTGAGCCAATCGGTCGTCAATCAAGCCAATATTTATAGAAGTGGGTGACAATAATAGATGTCACAAAGAGCAACAAGGGTCAAAAACCTTTCATTGTAGTAGAAGTCACTTTAGATGAACGGCAATTGAGGTAATCACCCGCCGCTACCCACCCAGTGGCACGACACACGTCGATAAGATGGGATGACACGAAAATAACTTCGATACGTATGACGCCATAAAAAAAAAACTTCGATAAGTGAATACATGAAAAAGTATCATTATCACCAACATGAAAAACTTCTTTTTGAAATTCACGAATTTTTTTTAAGGTATAGGAAGGCAAACGATCAGGTATATTATGTAATGAAAGCAATCAACCACCCATAGATATCCGCAGTGCCATAGACCAATGTCTATGGCACTGCGGATATCTATGGGTGAGAAGCGTTGCCGGCCCTAAGAAATTTGTAGGCTTGTTATACGTAGGACCTATGTATTCTCTTGCCGTTAAGTTTCCGCAATGCCTCTGATGAGGAGTATGGAAACGTTTAATACATGAAAAAACTACTATTGTTTGTAAATTTAACGTGAATGTTATGTGAGGTATGTATTTCCCTAAAATGAGCATGAGATATATATATATATATATATATATATATATATATATATGTATATATGTATATATGTATATATGTTATATATGTATATATGTATAATAAAGTCTGTAATGGTTCACATTAATAATTGACTATGCCTAAAAATAAAATAAAAATGTTATATTTATAACGATCTAATTGAAAGTTTTCCGCTAACTTACATCAGTGACGTTATGTTTTTATTTAATTTTCATAATTTAATACTATTATCAGTTATATTGTTTAATCGTGGTGGCGTGAAGTGATATGAAATAAAATGCGTGTATCGTAATTTTTTAAGTTAACTAAACAAGTCCATAGAAGGTTTTGGTAAAATGGCCACCATTTTATCAAGACGTAACGCAATAAATTGACTTGTTACATTTCAAGAGATTGGATATTATTGTATTTAACTTGACACTGGTGTAATAGTTATAACTTATTGCCATCAAAGAAAAGAAAATCCTTTTTCGGACAAGTTGTATAGTGTAGATGTTTATTTTAAAAAATATTCTTTCCTTTTTTTTTTGTTTGCAATGCATTGCTTTGTTGTTTTGATATTACTAGAATGCTTGTTAATCAATCCAACTAAATTAATAACGCCTGTAATCGGTTAATATGGCTCACATTAATAATCTAATTGTAGAATCGAAACCACGGGCTTAAATCGTTAGCTCGATTCTAAACAATGCTATTGCGGCTTGAATTGACTATGCTTAAAATTATTATAAAATATTTTTTTAATATATTTATAACGATCCAATTGGCTCAGTTTAGAAGTTACCGCTTACGAATTCAATGGTCGCTGGTTAGATTCCCGCATCACGGTAAATATACTAGTATGTATGTCTTAGAAATTGGGATCATTTACAGTGCTTTTTCTATGTCAGAAAATCCCGTCATTCACCTTGAACGAGCGTGGTAGGTTATGGCCCATTTTTCCAGAAACGGGACGGCCAGTGCCCACC